>JAQIWH010000970.1:0-37257 GCA_034695005.1 Cryptops parisi | reverse complement strand
TTAGTCGTGTTTTGTTCCGAGTTCGATAATGTTACGTAAATGAACGAAAACATGTAATATTCGTAACCTTGGTTCCAATAAGCTGTATTTTTCCGCAGTACACGAAGGTTACAAAATTCGTCGTGTGTCGTTATTATAGAAAGTAAACAATTTCTTTCGACAACTGTTGGCCAACTTCGTGCCGTGCAATAATGCGTTGCAGTGAAGAAACCTTTCTGCCGTCGCTTGTTGTCGCTTTTTTGGCGCGACCTTGACATTCGATTTGGGAAAACAGTTAACGACGAATCGCGTTGCTATTAGTAAAAGGTGCACTGACTAAATATTTCGAAATGATCGATAATGAGAGAAAACGAAAAACGAGCTTTTAATCTAATCCGCGTCGTTGCTACATAAGACCCTCGTGACTGGTACGAGCCAGATAGTGTGCCAAGTGATAAGCTGACAAGTTGCAGGGTACATATTGGATAAAAAAAAATACAACTTACAACTTTTTACTATCCAGCACGATAATGTCTACACTAGTATAAAATGGATACGTTTCATACCGACCTATCTTGAATCGCCTAACAATGATTCACGTTATGAATATAATCCTCTTGAACGTGGTCATATTTTACAAAATATAAAAGTGTCAAACAGGCTTTGCGCGTGGCCCATGGTATAAATTCAACACGCACGTAACATAACGATTGTTTAAATTCTTACGTTACAGACAGTGTTACGGAAAAAGAGCTCTTCTTTTGTGGTGAAGAAAATTTTTGTTGAATAACCATAGGCCTACCAATTTTTTAAAACAGAATTTCGCATTAAATTTCAAATTACCAAAACAGGTGTTTACAACTGATCAAGTCGAGTGATCGATTTTGAGAATGAATTTTTTTTAGACGTAGATCTCCGCTTCGCATAAAAATAGATTTCGCTTCGACCAGTGACTAGTGGTAGTAGTTTAACCTTTTGCGAGTAAAAAGGTAACAGTGTCAACAAATCGATTGGTGATGTGGCAGGTGGATCAACTGAACTCCCTCAGAGAACAGTTGATCGATTACTGACAAAAAATAATAATAAATAAGATACTATTATAAAGGCAGGCGGTGTTAGTTTGCTGCGTAGTTTCGACCTTGACTTTGTTGGCGATTCGCCTCATCACAGTGATGAGCCGATAAAAATGGCAACGGCGCCAAAGTGCGCGGATAGGTCTCGTAATGTACATCGATGACGTCACAATACACCCACACGGGGCGAGAAAAATAAATAAGATTGGGGTGATGAAAGATACATTCCGAGTAACGGGTTCGATTTAATGCGTCGAGGTATTAGTTGTCCAAGCGAGATAAACAAGTGGCCTATAAAAGGTGGTGATATTGATTTGACATTTGTTCAAACGCAACAAGCTTTTTTAAAGTAGAATCGATACAAGTTGACAAACTCGACAAACCAAGTTGTGCAATAATGTTGAATTTTATTTAATTTAACTACTGTATGCCGAATCAAACCAGAACATAAAGATTTTTGTTTTACGATAAGAATGTTTAAACTGTACTGTAGGTTGTTAGATCTTGATCACTCTACCTCTATATTTATTTGCTTCTTCTTAATTTCATAAAAACTTAAAATAATTAATGAGCTGCCATTTCAAGATCAAGTTCTAAGAAGCTCGAACCGGAAATGTCTTAGCGGAAGTGCTACCAATAACCGTTATGTACTTCGAAGCCATAAAGAGTAAAACGCTAAACGCGAAAGCAAATATCAACAAGTTTGAAAACCAAATGCATTTCTTACAACGATTTCGAAAACAAACTTATTCATTTCTTTCAAATTGGTTTTAAATAGAATTTTGTATTGAAATTGTAATGTGTGAACTTGGATGAAAATAGCGCATGCGCAGCTGGTTTTCGCCCCAAAGACTCGTCGTCTCGAGCTATTTTTAACCACCGATCAATAACTTAAAGGCTCACCACCAACTTGTTCAACCAACCAACATCGAACCATTAAATACATTTGTACTACTACTAATAATAATAAAAAAAATAGACTATCAAATCTACCTCCCCCCCCCAAAAAAAACAACAAAATTGTGACGAGAAACAAAATCTGTCAACATAGCTTTTAAGTTTCAAATAACGAATAACAAGTCAGTAGCCCTACCAACAGAACAGCTGGAAAATTCAACCATGTTAACGTGTTATCTAGAAATTCCAAACAAATAGTACTAATGTGTCATTGGAACTGAATTCCAATGACTCATCGTGTCGATGTTTTCGAGTCAGACCAAAACAAAGTTTAGACCTGGCGCGTCAAAATACACTCGTGCGAAATTCGTATCACTCTCGATTTTGATCGATTAGGGTTTTTCCAAATCTTGGAATTGTTAAAAAAAACAAACAACTAGTCCAATAGTTACTCGACAATGTCAAAAAAGTGATCGAATGACGAAAGAACGGTACTTACGATTGGCATCTGTAGGACAGCCATAAGTCGGAGCATTGTTAAAACTGAAGGGAACGGCGATCTCGTCCAAGATCATCTCGACGAACAAACCCGATTTCACATTCAAAAAACGCGACAAACTTGACAAAACAACACCACCACTTTTTCTATCCAGCACAAACTGTCTTCTAAGAAGAAGCAAAAGGCAAGTCAGTCAGTCAGTCAGTCCACGAGCAAAGCGTAATCTCACGAAGAGCACTGACAGATGTTAGTGTCTGCTTCGATGGACATCGCGGAAGTGAAGGGGACGAGGAAGAGCGAATGACGACAAAACCTCTCTATACGACTAGCTACTCCACTACCGAGGAGAGTACTAAGCACCTCCTCCTTCCACCAATGCCCACCTGAACTGGATTCGGCAAAGAGGCTGTGACCGTGACCTCTCGTTCCTCAACAATAACTGGGAGGGGGAGGCGAGAGAAATCGTCTCCATCTTTTTTCTTCGACAATAACAGACTCTCTCTCTTCTGTTGGTTCGTTAACCTTTTTCCCCTCTTCACCTTCCATTAGATACCCCCACCTGGAAGAACGGTAGAAAACTACCCCCCCCCTCCCAATTTCTTTTTCTTTTCATTTCAAGTCACAAAGAATATACTGTATGTTGTTCCGATAAAATTGGTACAATTTCTCCGCAGTTCTTTTTCTTTTATATCAAATTTATCGAATCCTTTGTCTCACTAAAAAAATTGATATGCAAATTAAAATAAAATAATACTAGTTTGCTATGGCGTCTCAAGTGACACCTGCTTTTTAACAATTGGCAATCATGAAATAGCGCCTACAGATGAGCTGCGGCAGTATTAGTTGTCGCATCATTTATAAACTTGGTTTATTTCATTTCAGATACGGTTGAATGTTTTCTGAAAATGTTTTTTTAGTTACGGGTATATATTTGATTATATTCAATTCTTCAATTTGCCACACGACATCGATAGACACACAAAATTATTAAAATTTGTCGTCCTTTGACTAACTTATATTAAAAAATAATGGCGCTATTTATCATTTCTTAACATACTCGTCGTTTACTCGCCCATCCCATTAAAGTAAACGCGACATTTAAAAAATAATTAATTATACATTCGGCTAGCCTAGTGTAGAAGTCGGCTATTATATTTCGTCACTTGAGTTTCTCAAACAGGAAAGCATTCTATTGAACCATTTCGTCAACAATGAAGTTCAAACGCATAAAAAAAAATCGGAGCCGAATGAAAAAAATTATGTATATAAATAAAATAACATCAACCCCTTGACCCGTTACAACCGAAATACTTTTCCCGCCAATTGGCCAACAGACTAACTGAACTACTGGTTTGTGTCCCTTTCGGGCCAACCTCGGCTGCGACCTGACCCTTTTCTAACCATCATCGTCGTCACTGCTACAAAAAGAACAAACTATAAACGGAAAACTCAACCACCACCATCATCACCAGTGACCTGCCCTTCCCTGTGACGTCATCCATCACCCTTTCGCCTCAGTGAAGAACAGAACAGAACGCAGACGATACCCAGAATGCAGACGATAGACCAACCTACGTATAACCTCGTTTTATAAACAAAAGGCCCACCTATTTTTGACTCGTTTTAAGCACGTATATGTATAAAAGTGGACTTACCATCTCTCGACATGCCAACAGCGATGCATTTTTTCAAGCGACAATATTGACACCTGTTGCGATTGATGCGCAGAATCGAACACTGTTGATTCTTCGTACACGGCCTGTATTGGATCTTTTGCTGGATACTTCGCCGGAAAAAGCCCTACAAGCAACAACAACAAAAATTAAAAATAAATAAATGAATTAAACGACATGAAATGGTTTTGATTTGGAAAAAAAGAAGTCACCTTTACATGATTTTAAATTTGGAATGTCCGAAAATGCATCATTACAGCTTTTATCGATTTGGTATTTAAGTTAACATAACTTTCGGACACCCTCTATAAATGACACTTAAATTTGAACCTTACGATGCACTATTTTACTCGACACTTTTCACCAGTTTTATTATTAGCATTCAACGATTCCATCTAATTTTATCCGTTTCCATATTAATGACAATAAAAAAGCAATGTTTGGAATTCCCAGTTTAACATTGGAAGAGGAGGAGGAGGTTGGAATGACCTAGCTTTCCACAACTATCTTGGTCCGGGAACCAATGTGGACACGAGGGAATCCAACCCTTTGGCACCCAACAAAACTACTTCCTTGGAACTGAGTTCAACGACCTCACCACAGTCATGTGTGCACGCCATGAGAAAAAGCACAAAACCATGACAAACATGGCTGCTGTGTGTTCTGTTCCTTTCATCTTGATTCTTCCATCATCCAATACATAGCGCATCTTTAATTTCGTTATATTTAGTAATGATCATTACAAAATTGTTATAAATGTTGAAAAAACAAACAGTTCCACATAACTTTTTTTACGTATTAAGTTATACGGTATTGTTAACCTACACCATTTTAAACCCATTCATCTTTTCTATCGTATATATTTACAACTTTGATACCAAAAAAATAAAAGTTGTCAACAGAATTTTTCAACACACTCTAAGTACTGTGTATGAGGATGACAACAATTTCAGCACGCGCCATTGTTGACGGGCATACAGCTAGTATATAGGCATATGTATGACAGCATCCTCCACCTCGGGACTTGTTCATTTCGCATTGAATTGTACAAATAATAATTTTCAAACACCTATACATCAATAGATGTCATGTAAATACAAAGTATAGATGTGTGCTGTATATAAACGTCTATGTACACTTATGATTATGTGTCTATATAAACCTAGAACTAACTTTAACGTGGAATAATTCGTTCTTAAATTTAAAAGTGGAATACTAAATTAACTCGTGTTCATTTTTTAGTTGACATGTTTCCAATGTGTATCGTGTTTCCAATAATTAGTTTTGATCTGTTACAGTAAAACAAATACAAAAAGCTAATAGAGAAGTGTAAAGTAAGTGAGAAAGAAAACTTTTAAATAAAAATAAAAAAGCACTGATAATGCGGTGGAAGAATGTCGCCATCTTTGGAATTTCTCCAAGGATAACCTTGATGCGTTTTCAGAGTTCGTTCACCTCACCTTCTTAAGAAGAAGAAGAAGAAGAAGAAGAAGAAGAAAAGGAAACTGAAGAAGAAAAAGAAGCAAGAGCAGCTGATAGCGTTCCAAGAAAACAAGGAGACAGCAGAAGGTCCAAAGTGGGGGAAACTGATATCTGGAAAAAGAGTCTCCTTTAAAAACAAAGTTAGGGTGAAACGGTCAATTCCCCCATTACTAGGAGAGGTCAAAGGACAAAAAAAGTGACAAAACTTCCACTTATTGGGGACAAGTTAACGGACCCCCTACCAAGAAAATATTACCCTTCCGGTGTAAAAAAGGGGGTGGGGACTATTCTGAATCATAACGACTGACCCACCTCGTTTCCCTAAAGGGGTTGTTTCGTGTTGTGAATTAGGTGTCCTGAATAGTTGGGGGTTAGTTTTTCAAGCAAATGGTCTTTAGCCCTCACCCTCTCCGTATTCCAAGAAAAGAAAGAACTTGAAGAAAATTCCGGAAGCTAGAAATAGTCCATTTTCAGTTCTCAGAAAGATTTATTTCCACCATACACACCTTCCAGTACGGTACATTAGAAATAGAAACAAAAGAAGACACCAAAGAAAAATGCAAGATGGTGGATTTTCAGGGTCACGGTTACCAAGAGTTCGTTGAACTCGACGAGTGAAACTGAAGACATTCGAACAAGATGAAGAAGATCTTACACGTTAATGATTTCAATATTAATAATACAACGAGTAGTTTAAGAATTTTTTGATTCCACAATTGGCAAAGCTGACAATTGTATTTATCGTCAACCAGTCACTACAGTTTTCAAATCATTTGTTTTGTAGTACTCTCTAAGAACTATTGGTGAAGGTCGATTAAGCCGATGTCACGCTCCACCGTTCAAAAAAAGTGCCAACTAACATTTTGCATACATTTATTCTACATTGCACCTTTAATACACAAATCTATTAACTAGTTTTTTTTTTATTCGGCCACATAAGAACCAACGTGACAAAAATAGGGTTGTCAACATTTTCGAAACCTTATATCAGGCATGGTAATTAACGACGGGCATAGAAAGAAGCATCGAAATTAGCGTAAGACTGTATAGGGTGTTCCTAGGCAGTCATACTATCTAATCATCGTGTTGAAGTGAACTCATAAGATAATGTATCTATCAATCAATCAATAGTATGATAGCAATTGTGTGGATATGTACATATATACTTGTATATATATAAATATCAAATATAAATTTGTTGGGGGAAGAAACAAGAGATGGTTCGTTTTGTTTTCAATGTCAGGGAATACGTTTTGCGGTGAACGACCGAAGCAGAGTGGAAAGTTGGGTCAGTCGAGTGCGTTCACCTCCACACAAAAGGTGAATGACCCTTCAACATGGCTGCCAAGGTTGACTTTACCTACCCAATAACCAACACACAACCTCTACCACCTTCACACACCTGCTTCTACTTCTACTTCCTCTTCTTTATCCCCCCCCCTCTTCTGTTCGTCGTTGACCCTCACTGCCATTAATAAGGGGGTTTCACTTCCAGCAACATCATGGGTTTTTCCCCTACTTGTCGATTTAGTTTCACTTATAAACGCCCCGAGACGCGTCTATAAGCACGTGATAGATCGATATACAATTTCAAAGTTATCTTTTGGAAACATGAGATTTCGAATGAGGACTGGTTAAATTAGAGCGCGAGCGGATTGGACTCGTGGGGTCGAGCCATCTTATCAGTCCGTGGCGTTCAAAAAACAGTTCACGTGGTTTTTTTATTGTTATTATTGTCATCGAGTACTAAATACCACCATGAAAAGAAATTTTAACTCTTTAATGTACTGAAATACAAATTTTAGTAATGTAAACCGAATAGAACGTGTAAGTTTATTATCAAATTCAACAGAATGATGCGCATCATTTGTCGCACATAGGCACTTTCAGCTATACAGTAATTGTGCCACTATCTGTACAATAGTTAATCTTAATTGTAAACGAATTGTCTCCGGGTTGACACTTTAATATCAGTGATTAAACCAAAACTTATAATATGAAACGATAGCAAGAACATCTTGATGTTTTTTTGTTTTTTTTTAAAAAATTAATTGAATCAATATTGTTTGTTTGTTTGTTTGTTAAGTTCTAGTACATAGATAAACTATTACAGAGTAGGTTGGTTGAAGCAATCGACCACTCGTCCAATATGGAGAGAAAGTAGGTTCCTCTCCGTCATCAGGATTGCCCCAGAGGAGTTCAACGACCTCAACGCAGCCGCTCGGCAACCGAAACCGAGCCATAAATACAACATCTATGGCCAATAGAAAGCGCGCGCCACCCTGCTTCAAAATCCTCAACTAGTAGCTAGGACTGATATGGCAAAGCATGTTTTTAATACGAGATACAAACATTAAGATTCTTTTGATATATAAATAAAAAGATAAAGCTTAGTGTTAATTTTAAAATACGTATCCTCTTCGACCATCTAAATCCACTCGCGTGTATTTTTACAATTGTAAACTATCTTCCATTCCAATTAAGATAAAACATAATATAGAATGTAAGTGTATCACTGGATGTCTTCATGACAAAAATCAACTTTATGATCATGTTATCGACAGCAATCATTTTATATAATTAAGTTTAACCTATTCAATGTTTTTATTGCCCCGTTCGTTGTAGTACTTAAATGTTTTTTTAAAGCCCCTTCTTGAACGTTAAATAACAGAAATGGATTGTTCCCCCGTTATAAAAATATATAACTATACAGCGTGTCTAAAAATTATCTTTGCAATTTCAATATTAAACCAACGAGAAATTTCCCTGTACGTGTAGTAAAACAGTTTTCTTAATATTATTATTATTTTTTTTTTTAAATCACTAACTTTTCGTCTTCATCAAATAACGAAGTAGGGAGAAGTGAAAATTGACATTGACCTCAGCCCCTACTTTCATGCCTCCCCCAGGCAAAAACTTCATCCATCCCAACCAGGAACCTGGTAAAACTAAAAGGTAAACCGTTTTCTATCATTTTCCCCGAATGATCCTCATTTATTAAAAGAGGAGCTGACCCGTTTCCACGTGACCAACCCTTTCCTCTCATCCGAGAACAAAGGGTTTCCTTCCCCCTCCAAGTTCATCTATTATGTGTCTCTTTTCGGTCATCGGATGTCAATATTGACTAAAAAGATGGACCGATTTCACACGCACTACTTATTGTAATATCCAAATTGAACAAAATCCAGGTTAAAAAAAAAGAGATAATATTTCCTTATAATGACAAAGTTCATCCTCCATTTTTCAGTTTCTTCCGATAAGAGATATATCATCCTGTATACCATTTTATTCTCTTTTAAGTTTGGCAATACCCTTTTCATTAGCCACGTATTCTATTTTATGCCCAAACTTCAAAGACTACCTTGGCAGACGATGAGAACGCTCCACTATCCAGTATCACACCTACGATTCTCATTTGCGAACAAAAGCCTTTCACTTGCAAAAAATTAAACGTTATCTAACCTCGATGATGAAAGATGACAAAGCATAAGAAAAATTAAGACTACTACTAGCAATAAAACTATGAACAACAACAACAACAACAAGGCTGGCTGCGATCTCATTCTCAAGTGTGTTACTTCCACGTTCCTTTTCATCATCGAGTGCCAATCGCAACACACGACCTTATTTTCCGATTTTTTCTCCTCCACCCACAAACCCTTTTCTCACTTCTCTTCCAATTCAAACTCAGCCTACTTTCGACCATTGGTGCCAATCCCAATTCTACCTGACAAAATCCCAATTAACCTGAGAATTATAATACTAGTAACAATATGAAGAAAAAAAATTCAACTAGGACACTTTCTCACTAAACGTTTCCGTGTTTCGTCACTGTTTTAGACTCACTCACCACTTATCATCAAATTTGATCGAGTCTATCTTTAGTTACATTTCTAATTATAGGTACAACTATCGATATCTATCTAATCATCAACACGGGTATTGTTTGTTCACTGATGAATTTATGAAGCAATAGTGCATCTTTACAATTCGTATTGCTCCATCGTTGTTTTGTTGCTATCTGTCTAGAGTAGCCTATTATCAAAACAAGTTGCAAGTTCATCCTTATATTGACCATCTTCTAATTTTTACCTCATGCATTTGTTTTTTGATAAAACTCTGCAATTTAAAAAAATTAAAATAATAATAATAATAGTAAAAACTTGTATGAAAAAACATTTACCGGAAAAAAAATTAAAATAAAAAGTATTTAGCACTTTCTCTTTCGAAAGAGGTCAACTCATCAAAGGGAGCTTTGGGCGACTGCACTTCCTAGCGGCAAACAGAGACAAAAAATAGAGAGAGCCTCCTCCATCAACGAATTAAACATCACCGATAGCGACTAAAATAAACTGTCGTTAATAAACAAGCAGGACACGCGGAAATGCACGCTCGGTTGACAGTTTACCATCTTTTTTCCCAGCTCACGTGCCAAACAAAATGGGTAGTGTTCTTTCCTAACCCCTTGGCGACGAAAAAGTATTTTCGAGCCGTTCTTCGAAACACGATTGCCAAATAGGGACACCTTTGTTTTCCTATTAGAGAGAAAGTGTCCTCTTGGGGTGACAAAAAAAAATTAAGGCGGTGGTGAAAACATTTAAACGATCGTAAAAACACAATCCATTCGAGATGAGCGATTAAAAAATAAATAAAATAGCGACAGTAGCGCCAGAGTCGAACAGTGTCGAATCGAAACAACAACGTGTCTGTCGTTTCTGGGCCATCGCGCAGGACGTTCACCCCGGTGCAATGAACTTGTCAGCGTGTCACCCATTTTCCTTTGACCAATCCGAGATCGTGTTTCAGTTCACGTTAGGCTCGCCCACCAACCCGCGAACGCGATTCATCCATCGCCTCGTTCCTATTGGCCGAACGTGAAACGTAGGCGGGGTCGGGGGAAAAAGCGGGGCTAACAACAAGTAAGCCAAGGTAATGGTAGCAACTTGGTTCATCGACCCGCTAGCAGGTCGTTGAACTCGGAATGGATGGAAAGAGAGAAAAAGGAGAGAGTGTGACGTCACGACCAGACGCCATTCCCATTGGACGGTGATGGCGATGTGGGCCACTGGTGGCGCTGGTGCTGGCTGGGTTATTGAACCCTTCGTCCACGTCACAGTTTCCATGAAAACGGTCAGTCAGGGGAGGACGAAAAAGCGGGTCAACACGATGGTGATGGTGATGATGATGATGAAAAGGAGGATAGGATGGTGGTGGAAAAAGGTGGCAGGTCGTTCGAAATGGAAAGCTCAGGTGTCAGGTGAAAAGGAGAACATGTTCGCTTTCCCTTTATACCTATCTTTATCCGCTTCGGGCATTTTCATAACATTTCTTTTTTTCGTTTTATATATAACGCTTTTTTTACACTACACTGAAGTTCATCGGGAACCATAAATAACGCGTTCCAGGTAAATTTTATAATAAACATACTAGAAAAAAACAAACACTGCAGAAACGCTACTATATAAATTAACTCGGTAAGCTTCTTGTGCGCTATATAATAATAGATAACCTTGATTTTGGATCTAAGTGAACCCGTCATTGGGTTGGATAAGTTTTATTATTTAACTTCTAGACCAAACCTTTTTTCACCCGTGTCCCGTCCCTGGCACCTCATTTCCATAAAGTGTAACCATAAAACGAAAATTATTTTTTACAACTTTTGGCTCATCGTTTACACTGTTAACACCTTTGTACTTTTTTCTCCAATACCTCAATTTTTTTGGTGTAGGCCCACCCCTAAGGGGTACACGTACCCTCGGTTGGGAACCGCTGTTCTAGACTCGTAAAATTTTATCAACACACAAGAATCCGTTGAAATGCCACAGTCCAGCTTTCAACGGTCTAATAGACGCGTAATAGAAGCTGCTCATTGAAAAACTTTCCAAGAATACCACCTTCTTAAGCGGGTTCTCAATTTCCAAGCAAACTCCCATTCCTTTCCCAACCACGAATCCACAACTCGACACACCTTTCCGTTTCATCGATTATTGCACACACGACATCTATTGAAACACGAAGAAGACATTTCGACACGTCACGAGATCTAAGCGTATCAACCAAAACGTCATCATTCGATTAGCCTGTCGATTGTTTGTTCTTTGTCACTCGATGCCCCCACAATCGATAATCTTAGAACGACGTCAACTTGGATAGAAAGGACAGGTGTGGCGTGTCTGGTGTTTGTTTGTCTCCCCACATGCAGGCAAAAAAACAGAAAGGTAGCCATGTTGGACAAGGTGGACGACCCCTCATCCGAGGGCATCAACACCGAAACAAGTCGCTTCTCCCTTTCACTTTAGCAAGGTCGCCGTCGCCATCTTTACTTTCTCGATGCTTTCATATTCAAAGTCACCTCTTGGTGACCAATCATAATGTCCCAACCCTTCTCTTCAAGTTTTGCACAGTTGGCAAGGATATCTTACTAGAGGGACTAGAGTAAATATTTCATGTGGAAAAAAGAAAAATTTCCACGACACTCGTGAATCATGCCATGTGATTTTTAATTGGAAATCTCCAAGCACAAACATGTTATCTGACTGACTTTGGAGACAATTCTGTTGTCAAGAACTAACCGAACAGTGCATCGATTTTTATTATAACTAAGAAATAAACATTTTCTTTACCTTGCATCCCTCGCACGAATGGACACCGTAGTGGAACCCACTGGCTTTGTCACCACATACACGACACAACACTGTCGTCCCATCAAATTCTGAAAAACAAAAATAAATACATTTTAAAGAATGCTATTCGAAAAAAAAGAAAAACATTCAGACATTAACTATCTCGTGTTGATATTTTTTGTTACTCAATGTCGCGACACGACAGTTTTATCCACGAGTGAAATGACCGCTTTAACCGATACCGATACAAATCAAACCGAGACAAATCAAACCGTTTGATGGATGGCAACCTTTGCGCTACTTTGTTTGATTTAATACTGCATTCTTACTCATCGACTTAAAGTATATGACTATAGATACCATTGTGACTTGATATTGACTAGTTGAAATTAACCAAACACCAAATGGAATTAAAAAATTAACTAATATCGAACTCAAAAAGTAACTTATCTCCAAGATTTGACAGAGTGCAAAGTACACTTTAAAAAAGATTAGGGCCAATTAACCCCAATTTAATCGCAACCACATTGGATTATATCCATCGTCTATTCAATTAGTACTTAATAATAAAAATAAATTTAAAACGCGCCAACGTGTCGCGTGATCGTCGTTGCACGGCGACGAAGCTTTAACGCGCAAATCGTTACTAAACTATTCAAAAGACTAGTTAATCTAATTAGGTATTTGCTTAACCACATGGTCGGCCATTTTGTTCGACGCTGATGCGCGCGTCCTCTGCACGAGGAGAGGGTCGTTGACCTGAATTTCAGTGTCAGGGACTTTGGACTTTCGATTTTTTAGCCTTCCCAGCAGCCACCGCCAACCACTCTTCGAAAACAACGCGACAAACTCCGGCAATTTTTTTTTAAAAATGAATAAACAACATTGTGCTTATTATAGATTTTACACAACTACATATCTTAATTGTGTTGTAATTTTTTACATATATTTAACTATCGGCACCTGAATTCAAGAACCCTAGGTCTACAAAAATGTTAGAAGAAAACTTTCTTTCGTCAATGTCGCTATCCTACAGTGTGTCCAAAAATTACCTTTTACCAATTTAATACAAAATGAATGAAAGTGGTTTTCGGTCACCCTGTACACTAGCATATTAATCAACACACTAAATCGATTCCAAAATAGCCACACGATCGGATATAACAACCCCCAAAACAACAAGCGACCAACAACCCACCATTTCGATGGTAAGTAGTCTAACTAAACATTTCTATATAATCAGTTATTGTCACGTGTCGAGTTCGTCGACCAGCATTTGTCGCTATGGAGATGTTCCCCCAATCGAGTCAGAGGTCACGGAGGAGGAGGAGGAGGAGGATGAAGATGAGTGAGCGAGATTGACCTTGAGCGAGTTGCGAGCAAAGGGTCTGTGGCCCCCTGTGGCATCCGAAAGGACCATCACCACTCAAGGCCACCAAGGTCTCCCAACTTTCAAGTAGTCAACCCTCCTTCCACAATAATAACGTCACCCGTGAAAAGAAAGCAATGCCTCGGACACACCGAACGATTTACAAGACCATCTTTACCTCGAGGCTGTCGTCAGACTTTGTGCGACAACCTAAAGGTAGAGATGGTTGACACCTTGGATTGTAAAACGAAATTGTCACCGTTACACTTTTGTAACCCTCAACAATTCACCTAGACTATGTCGTATCGGTGACAACTGGAGATTCGTCAAGCTGAGGTATTACCAAAACTCGCTCAAATGTTATTGAATTAAAAATGGAAACTTTGTGTGAAAAACCACGAACATGTAAGGCTGACATAGTTTGACAAGTTCTATTGTCCTAGCATCGTAGTATAGTGGTAAACTCGTTGTTTGTCTTTAAGTTTATATTTTTATCCCGTCTCTAATCGGATCGATATTAAATGGAAAGGGTCGTCGACCCAAAAAAACAACGCCCTTCCAATCGAGAGGGGACACGTTACCCCTTCAAAATAAGTGACAAAAATAAATAAATAAATAAATAAATAAATAAATAAGGGAGTCGCTTCTTATACCTATTTTCAGCTCGGGATCCTTTTTCGTACTCTGTTCAACGGATAAAGATTTCAGCAGCTGCAAGTCTTTCTCGGTGAGAATCATGTTGACAAATATCACTTTTTCACATCCAAATGCAAAATGTCGACTTTACACCACTTTTCACACACAAATGATAAAAAATTCCTGGACGGAGGATCGATGTTGGAATTGAATAAAAACAATGATTTAAAAAAACAAACAAACGACTCAAATTAATCCATGGTCGTCGAGTGATGCAGAATGAATCGACTGTGCAAACTGGCCGTCAGCGAGGAGATCATCACGACGACTAATAAAGACGGACGGCGTCTGCCACCAAACGTATATTAGGAAGCTGAGAGGATTCCTATCACACGACACGACTCACGTGCGAATAAGCGAGCTTCAGCAAAATGCAGCTGGCCACCTCGTCGCCATGGCTGATAGTGAAAGTGAGTAGCAACGTGCTGGCCCGTTTAACTGAATGGCGAACGAGTGTTCAGCATCCGTCTGCAACCAGGCGACCGCGGAGCCAAACCGCGTCACGTGAGGACGCCTCCACCAATGAAGGCAATCGACACAATGGAGAACCAACGAGCGCTGCTATTGGTCGACGGCTAAATGTCGGCTGGAGTCAATGCCCGGCCTGCCTTGACTGCTATGCTGCTGCTGCTACTCTACTACTGTTGGTCGGTCGCATGCTCTCGTTCCCAATACGACTTTCACCACCACCGACACAAACACACACAGCAGCAGCTACCGACGACGACGACAAAATAATACAACAACTGACACCCCCCCCCTCCTCTTCCCCGACCCGACCATTCAATGCACACTGACTGGTTGGAGATGAAAGAGAATCGATCTACTTTCACCTCTTCCAGTAGGATGAGGAGATACTTTATAGTCTACTACGCGATCAATTTTTCGCAACTTTTAATATGTGTGTGTCATCATTTTTATTATATTTATTAGATAAAATTGGTATGCCATTAAATTATACACCGAACATCATTTCAATGGTTCACTTTATCAACAGGTCATTTATAAAGTATACTACCGAGTATGAAAAAAAAGTGTAATTTTTTGTTCAGTAAAATAAGGCTAAATCACGAACAACGATCTTTTCGATAGGTCGATTTTTGCATTTCGATATAACAAAAGACACTCGGTTACCCTTCTTTTTAATGGCCCCTCTTATTTAGTGTAGGTCCACCATTTTTCTATTCTATGGCCTGCTTAGGATAAGACGACTACCCATGTGTGCCATTTGCCCTATGGGTGGATTCTATTTTACGAAAGTAGCTCACGCCCTGCCTCGCTTTCCATTTCGGATGGATATATGTCACACTGTGACACGCTTACTACTACTACTTCTACTACACGACGGTTTATCCATCAAATACAACCCCCACCATCATCACGTGTACCGTAGTTGAACATTATCTATTAGCAAACTTCACTTAGTCAGCGACCACGTTCCAAACAGTCCGAGTAAGAAAAAGTCAATGGCCGTTGGAGAGGTGTGACCCAAGCGCAACTCACTTTCACTCGACCTCGAGTTGGGAATTTTCTATTCTCTCAAAAAATTACTTGTCCTATTCAGCAAAATCGTCACTATGGAGTGAGGTTGAACATGTGCATTTATTCTTTTTTAGATTTGTATAAAAAATATTTCTTTTTTAAGTTTTGTGTTAAATTTTATTATTTATACAATTTTTGTATAGTGTTTTTGTGTAATCATCGAATGACGCGGTAAAATTATTCAGTTACAATATCATATACGGTAGAGTACGACCGTCAGTATCGATCTTTCGTGAAAATAATAAAAAAGCGTCTCACGAGGTGAGTGAACTTTTTGTCCGTCTAGTAAATACGTACATATCTGATAATACAAGTCGTTAATCCATCCTATTTATTTCTTACCGACTTATCTCGGATAACATTTATACAGCGACAAAAAAAGAAGATAATAATGAAGGAAAAAAACATTAAACAAGAGGCGCGCGACTTTGAGATACAAAACATCAACAACAGACGTGAAAAATCGATCGTCGACGTCAACTCGGCGCGTGATACATCGAAATGAAAGACGTGGGAGGAAAAGGCGGTGAGTCAAGGACAACGACCTTCCCTACGACGACATCATCCCGTCATTTTTTCGAAAGAAAGCACATTTTCCCTTCAAGAAACAAACCCTTCCTCGTCGTCAACTTTCTCCGACACTTTTTAGCGCTTGATATTGCCATCAGCCATGATGTCATCGATACTAAACGTGATATACTTTTTCACGACAGAGTTTTCTTCTTCTTCTTCTTATAAGTTATGGCACGCGACTTTCTGTCTTGGAACCAGGAAGTGAAAATGTTTAAACAACAACCGTGCTAAAAGGGATGTCATCAGCTGCCGCTGCTGTTGATTCATCGATAGACACGACCCCCCGTTCTTTTATCTCCTCGCAAATGACACCCTCGTCGTTTTTAACTCAACCCCCAATGGCAAAAAAGGGGGTAAAAGAGAAAGCTAACACGTGGCTATAGCCTAACCAGGAAGAGAAGAGAAGAGAAAAGGAATCGGACCATCTGCTCCGTAACCCCCACCCCTACTCCCCTACCCCCTAAAAATTTAAGCGCCATTTTCGTCATATTATACTTCCTGAATTTGTCACCCTAAAAATAATACATCAAACCATCGTAAATAATCCATAGCTACCTAAACTTGGTGTCGTTAGATCGATTTCGCAATTTAACGTAAATCGAACATGATGACAACTTGACGCTTACTTCTACAGGGTTGATTTTTTTAGAACCTAATCATTATAACGTTGAATCGCTATCTTTTGACGAAATTCTCAATGTCGCGCGTGTGTCACGTCGTCTCGTGAGTTTTTTGTTGTTTGGTGTGTATTTTCAATTTTATTTTATTCTGTGTCGATTCGCACGTGGCAAGTGTCCAGATCGGTTTGGCATCGTTCTTCTCGCTCGACCTTCGATTCGGGAGACTGGGTCGAGACGACGAAAAAGACAAACGACGACGCAATGACAGTCACTAAAACACAAACTTAAGCCCAACGACCTTTCACTTTGAGTTTAATCGTTTGTCCGTAAAATGTCATTTATTTCCACAGTGACAATAAAACGAAAATATTTCACCGAAAAAACTTGAGGGACAATCTTGAACCAATTTTGCAATCGAATCCACGTGGATCCCTAAATAAAACTGGTCATTCCCCTCGTATTTTTTTCACCCACCCCTAAATTTGACAAAATGACACTCCATAAAAAGATTCAACCATCAGTCGATAGCGATCGGACAACTCCCTTAAAAAAAGCAAGCGAAAATCGCTGGCCTGTGGGGGTTGTTGTTTGTCCGAGCAAAGTGTGGGTTCGTTGGCCCTAGGTGGGGGTAAGGCTGCTGCTGTTGTTTTACTGGCTATTACGACAAGGACTCTGGCGAATGTCACCAGACACCGAGCTATTCTGAGAAACGAGCGTTGAACTTGGGGGAGACAAAAGGTAGAGAAGGTCGACCACGCGCATAACCCAACTGGCATATTTTAATATTACTATAAAAGAGGGGGTAAAACCAAAGGAAAGGGTTGACGCTCGAGGGGTAAAAATAACAACGGCTGTTATAAACAACTAACAATGTCAACAGAGAAACAACGTTGTGGCACACACTTAAATGACGTGTAGTAAACTTTTACTAGTCAAAAATAGACTTTTAGCGCACTTTTACACCTAACCTAAAGGGTGAAACTGTGCTAAAGGTAAACAAGTCGTGGTCCATTTAGACTCGTCAGCAAAATCTTAAAATCAAAGTAGCCTATAAATTAATGCGTCTAATTACACTATGCAAAAATTGATATATTGAAAAAAAATAACATTTTTATTTATTTAAAAAAACGTACGGTAAAACGTAAGTACGGTATAACTGTACGTATTTCAGTATCTCGTATTATTAGTCTTCGTTTTACTATCTTACTATCTTACTCTCGCTAATCCGGCCTCCTCCTGTTGTGATGTAAAAAAGGCGGGGTTACAGCACTGGAGACAGTACGTACTGATCGTGTTTTGGTTTTTCTTCACCTATCGTAAATCTTGTATTTATTTTAAACACTACCTAAGTAAATAGGCTACATTAAGTAGCACTTTGTTCAATAAAGAAGTATACTTTTTATGCACGTCTCTCAGTAGTCCGGCACCCGCCCGTGCAAGGAATGACCAGATTAGCGAGAGTCTACTGTCGATTCCAACTGAAACCGATGTCGGTCGATACACCATGACTTTATGACACTACCCAGACATGTTGTTTGAAGGATATCGTAGGTATAAGTTAGTCGACTCGACTGTTATCGCTTTTCCAACTTGAAACTGAAATGATTTCAACACCCAAAGTCGAGGTTGCATTTTCGACGCTGAAAACAACAGGATGAACGAACACTAGCACATTGAGTGTCGCTTATAAATAACAGACAAGAGCATTGGACTCTTGCACCAATGAAAATGAAAGAGCTTCGACCTCGTTTCCCCCACCCTCAAAACTTTCTCCGCTAACCCTATTTTGGGGTTGACAACGCACCTACAGCTTCTTCTTATCCGATATTGTCAATTTTTATCACCAACAACAAAAAAAAAAAACTGTATATCCAATTTTTTTTCGATGTCGTTAACCAATTTTGTTAAAAAACATTTATACCCCCTTCTTATCTATGGAACTAGATAATTAAGATAGACACTCTTAAAAAAAAAAGATATCCCCCTCTTCGAAATAGCCTTAAGAAATCTTCCTTAAAAAATGTTTGAAAAAAAAAAGAGGAGGGAAGATGAAGGAATAATAGCACAGGATGGGGTATATAAAACGAGGAGTGAGAGTAAAGAAGAGGGGGCACCGACCTTCAAGGGCAAAACAAGGGGCAACGACCATCTCCAAGGCGAAGGGCACCTTACTTACTTACTTACAGAGAAAGCTATGTAGTGTTAAAAACAAATATAATACCCTCCTTCCATCGTGAAAACTAAAAAGAAAAAAAAAGTATTTTCTATTTTCATCTTTAGAGACCCCATTTTTACGCCTCCCTCACCTAAAAGTCCCGGATGTGAAAGAAATAGCTGATGGGTAGTGTATTAGAGAGTTAAAATACTTTTAGGGTTGAAATTTGTGTTCCATTTGGAAAGTGAATGAGGACAAGGGACATCATCATTATTAGAGTCTAGTAGGTGTGCAGCAGCAACATCCTCTGTGTGTTGGCAGGTCACGCCTGAAAGGTTGGGTCACATACTTTTTTACATTGGAGAAAAGATTGACCTACCCAACATCCCGCCTGTATAAAATAACGAAGGATGATACAGTTCCTCCAAAAACCGCCATTTTATTCCATATATTATTGTTAGTTTTGGCCATTGCCTTTTTGTACCAGTGCAGAACTGGGCTGGAAGTTCATCGGAACATCCAAAGTTGAGTCATTCACATTTTGATAATAAAACTGTGCCCCCCCCCCCCCACTCGCGTTGACAATCACCAACTAAATCAGAAAGTAGAATCGCTACAAATTGTATTCTAATGTGAAAATACAAAGCTCATCTTGCGAAAACAATTGGCTCGCATCTGGAATCGAACCATGGACTCGTGGTAGATGCCCAGTTTATTTATCTAAACATGAAAAGCTGGAAAAAGCTAAAGCGCCATCAATCAGCTTTTTGTTGAAAAAAGTTCTTTCTACTCTCTCTTTAAATAGCGGCTTATAATCGTCGAAAAAAAAAAGTGGTAATGAAGAAGACAACGGATGTCCTCCATCTAACGCCCAACTCAAAGTCAATGATGATGGAACGAGGAAGTGGTAAGGGTCTAAAAAGCCGAGGCCTAATGAGACGTCTTGGTGGTGGTAGCAATGTCCCGTTATAGGTTTCTTTTGTTCCAAAGGTTCCGTTCGAGTGACGTCCATTAAAGGTCGTTAAAGGGTTCCCTTGTTTACCACCGACCAGGAAGTCGATAAACAACAGTCGACAAAGGATACTTTTCATTAGCGAACCCGTGTCGAGAAGACTCCCATCTTTCGAAACATCATGGATCTCGTTTTCGCCATCACGGCCAATTCTTATCACTATCATCATCATCATCATGTCGTCTGCTACCGATTGGATACGCTATTTACAACGGTTCATCGTTATGGTCCTTCTTTATTTGGTGACATAGCTACTGTTGACAAAATTATCACCCCAGTGATTATTGACACTTTCCTTCTAATTTGTTTTTTTTTTTAAATTCAATTTTAACTTAGAGCCTTCTTTCGAAATTTAACAAACAACAAGATCCATTTGGTAAGCAAATTATACCCCACGTGTCGTCAAATGTGCCTATGCGTTCTGTCTGCACGCAAAATACTGCATTTATTTCAACTGTCAACCTCCGATGCATCGGGAATGACGATTTAACTGTTATCATCATTTCCTAGTCAACATTTTTCGTAGATCTATCTGGTCTATTTTCTACCTGGAATTATACGTTTGATTTTTTTTCCGTCAAGTGAAAAAAGGAAATGCTATTTGCATCTATTCATGACTTCCCCTTCAATGCACACACGCAAAGGACCCTGACTTTCTAATAGTCATTCGTTCATCCGATGCAATTCAAAACTATAACGAACAATTTCCATCCGCGAGTTAAACGATGAGAGACATCGTTTGTTCTGTCCTATGAATTGCAAACTTATAAAGTTGATAACCGACCAATGAACACATAAAAAAAAAAAACCCACACGCACAAAATAAATGTATTGAATAATTGTCGTTTTAATAGCCAGGTGATCATCGTGACGTTTCTATGCGTGGGCTTATTTCGTGCGCACATTGATTGGTGAACCATTAAGTTTTGTCAATGTCGTCTGCCAAAAATGCAAAGTCCAACACCATGAGTGCGTGCCACTACATCGACGGAGCTACATTGTTGCGTTCTATTAAGCAACTCGATGGCTTTCCATCACGTGCACGGAGAGCGGAATGATTTGATTAGAATAAGTGATAGTCGAACCTCTTCAAACCGCTACCCTTGATACTCGACAAAAGTCGGCGGTAAGCGAGGGTGGCGGTTCAAAGAGGGCACATTAATGTGGGAAGATCGGTTTTCTTGGTGGAAAAAACCAGGGGTGATGAGGGTCATTTAAGATTAGCCGAATGCGGAGGGCACCTTTCTCGTTGTTATCATTTCAAATAACCCTCATCGCTATAGTTCATTTACGCTCGTGTTGTTATGGAAACAGAAATAGTTTAGTTCATGTTGTTATTTATTTATTTATTTATTTATTTATTTATTTATTTATTTATTTATTTATTATTCCGTCCCATAGAGACAAAGACATTATAGTTACAAACTCGCAGGTGAGAGTAAGTACACATTATTAGGGTAGCCCATTTAAAGCCTAATAAAAAAAACCTACAAGCTTTATTTCCGTAATTTCTAAGCCGAGTCCATCACCACTGGCGATTCAAATTTTTCCTCATCCTGCTTCTTTCAAGATCGCCACTTTCTCCAGTTTCCTTTTCTCCCGTTTTGTCTTTTTCCTCTCAAGTCTTTCGTCTTCAAGTTCACGGTCGATGTCCTCGTTGCCTCTCCCTCCTCTTCTTCTTCTTCTTCTTCGGCCCCTTTCTCACTGTTTAGCACTTTTCAGCTGCTGAATCGAAGAGAGAGCGAGAGAGAGGGGTCGTTGGCCCATAGACCTAATCTCGCGCAAGTTTATTGACATCGCTCTCCGCGATCAACAAAAGCCAACTTGAAACCCAACATCGTCATCCACGTTCCAAAATATACCTCTTCCGAATGACGTCAAAAACATTATAACAAACCCAGTTAGAATGAGTTATCGATCTTATTTTTTTTTTAAATAAGTAAATATCGGAAGATTCGAAAATAAAAAAAGGAAGAAAATAGTTTGGATTTTATAAGATAGCGTGAAAGGCAAGTTCAACAAACCTCGTTTAGTTTTATTCGCAATCGGGTGACGAGGATTCCTAGTGCACAGGGTGAACCAGGGAGCAACAACCTCCGAGTTGTATAGCAGCCAACCCATTCCTAGAATGTCACTTATTTGCACGACACCCATTTTCTAGGACACAAAACTGATCGGTCGCCAATCCACGCATCGGTCTCGTTTTGTTTATTGACACTTCACTATCGGTTTTCCTTATCGCGTTGACAAATAAACTTCTCAGTCAGTGGAAAAAAGGTAATTGATACGAAAGCACCCCCCTCTTTGTAAAAAAATGCATTCCAACTTAGTGCTTATCGATAATACTTAAAACATCGGATCAAAAGTTTATACAGTCAGTAATAGGATTCATGAAAACCCATTCCCAAGGGACCATTTTGAAAATGTTTATAGGTTTTAGATATTTTTAAAATTACATTCCGAAAACTAATTTCCACAAGATCTTATTTTATGAACAGATAGTTTTGCACAAAATTCGATCAAAAAATTGAAAAATAGCCACCATGTTTTTTTGTTTTATTTTAACCATTTCAAACCAAGTTCCTCCTACCCATTCACTTCTCAGTAACTTAAGAACTATCTTTAGAAAATAAATCTAATAATAAAAAACGTCTTTAGACAGGGCAACTCCTTCGTTTTGCAAGTTCACGTCGAATCGAACTCCCATTTCTTCTTCTTCTTCTTCTTCCCTTTGAAGACGTTTCACGGCCATAAAAGAGGAAGAAAACGAGCTTCTTAACCTTGCCATTCCACTCTCGCCAGCCTAGAGTTCAAGGGCCTTTTCACTCACTCTCTCTCTCGTTCGCTTCTCACTCTTACTTTGTCCCAATTAACAGGTAGGAGGAGGAGGAGGAGGTAGTAAGTACACCGACTAAGTAGCAACGCTAAGCTGTTTTTCCCTCAGCGCTCGAGCACTAAACGGGTCGATGGCGGAGGCCGATAACCCTTTGGCTACAATACCTACTGCTACTACCTACACCTTCACTAGACTCCTAGACAAAACTACTTCCGGATGAGAGACCTCCGACAACCCCCTTTCACTACTCTTACTACCTGAGTGCAATAACACCTTCACCTAGACTAACTATAAAGAGTGTTTTTTTAATTCGAGTCGTTTCGAAACAGGTTGACAAAAATGTATAGCCAGTCAACTCAGACGATTCCATAGTTTATATTTTAATATCACAACGATTGATAATAGGTTGACCCCGATCATGATTTCTTTCGACGACGAGTGTATAAAAAAAGACAACGAGATAAAAATGTTTATTTATGCTAGTAGATAAGAAAATACATACGTGTACGTTAATGGGAGTTGATGAGACTTTAAGTATATTCTAATATACAGCTGTATTTTTAAATAGTACTAAAAATTCTAATATAAAATGATAATTTCATTCGAAACTTCGTGGCACAACCCTCCCCGAGCTGAAAAACCTCGGCACCAATAAATAGAAAGAAAAAAATTTAAGTCCCAACCTGGGACCTCTCGTACTCGCGACAAGAAGACGCTTCACCACGCTGCTCCCTGGTTCGATCCCGGGCTGGGACAAGGTGTTTTTTAATCCTCGTTTTCTTTTCAAAAAAAATATTAATAATTTAGAAACTGTACATTTTATAATTATAAAATGTACCTACTATATTCTAATATTAGTTATTTTAAATTATAATTTGTGTTCTTTATTATCTGGTAAAATTTAGTAACATTGATATTAATAAAACTATTGTGCTATAAACTTCATTTCATTAATTTCTAGAAAAATAATTTCAAAAGTACCCTATTCTAATCTAATCTATTACGGCATCGCTGGCACTGAGTATAACGAGAAGAGTAGGCTACTTTTCACTTTCATCGTTCACCTTCACCGTACTCTTATTAAAATTGCGGTATTATAATATAGCCTTCTTTTAATACTTATGGAATCATCTTTGTCGTCATGTGTGTCCAGAGATAGTATTCTACCAAGGTTTCGCGAGTGACAATGGGCGTACTACACGCCCCATTCGCTCTAAACATCGATCCAACCGCAATGAATTCGTTATCAACCTCCGTGTCAATAACTAGAACAACAATTTCAGTAGGCTACAGTTCTGCATGTTGGACATTCAAAACTCCAAATGCAAGAGGTCGATGACCCGACGAAGCGAGTTTATTGACGTCGTCGTCGACTCTCATCCGACCATCAATCAACACAACAGTGGATCGCTTTCACTCGCTTTTCCAAGAACTCAACACTTTCCCCCTCAAAACCATATAGTGTAGTAGATAGAAGAACACAAATGGAAAAAAAAATAAAGGGGTGGGGGTAATTAACTTTTACAAGCGGTACTTTAAGTCGCCTTTTTTTTCCTGCACGAGTCAAATCTCTCCCTCGCGGAGTAATTTAAGACCAACAATTCCTTCATTTTCAACCCTTTCCTTTTGGTTATTTCAACCCCCCCCCCCCTCCAGCGTTGGTTTTTTTCTCTCGATACAATGGTTAGGTTGACTTTATTGCAGTGTTCTCTAAGAATTCCAAGAACGCCTACTGGGACGACAAACGGACTTTCACTCTTTCACTCAACATGTCTTGTGATAATAAACTATCCCAAAGTTCTATTCCATCCAATAGTATTTCTCTTCTTTTGTCACCCCCCCCAATATGAACATTCTTCCCCAGCCACTAGTTCTACACTAAAACGTTTAGCAAATACTGCATTGTATGTATACTACAATCTTTGTCAACATCATTTATTACAGACTACACACAGCCAACCTTGCAACGGCAACATCTCGTTGGCTAGACTTTCACTGAAGATGGTCGTTTTGTGGTAATGAAGTGTCTCAAGTTGTAGCTAATTGCATTCTTCTTTGTACAAGAAAAAAAAAACAAACACATTGGAAACTTTTCCCCACCAGTTGTCCCTAAATGCATTTAGCAAGTACGGCCAAGTGAGTGTCTTTGTTTATCACCATCCTTTATAGACATTTTCCATCGCAACATCTTCTTGGCTCGACTCTTTAGCCCATTCGAAAATTCCTCGTAAAACCGTCTGTTAGGAATGTAACCTTCTCAGATCTCTTTTGTTCTTTTAGTACCAAAAAGTAAAAGAAGAAAAAAAGCAACATGGCGGCGGGTAAAAGAAAAAGCGTGAAGGGCAGGCAGAATGAGCCTTGGTAAAAAGGAGCAACAAACTCTCTCTCGGCAATACAGTGTCAGTGTTACAAGGACCTGGCGCACGAGGGCCTTGAACTTGAACGCTGTTTGCTGGCAAGCCAAACGAGCCAAGTCACTCACTCTCTCTTTCTATCTATCTTCCCCCTCACCTCTCTCAGGCCCCCGGGCGAAATAACAACAACAGAACAGAGAACAGAAAGAAAGAAAGAAAGAAAAAGCAGCCCAAGTCATCCTCCCAACATCCCAGAGATGTTGTTGCCAACGGAAAGTTCGCCATCTTTTTTTTGTAAAACTTCTCAGACAGAAAACGTCGCCTTACTAAATCTAATTATTCAATACGTTTAAATAGGAGTCGAGACTTGGACAAGAGATTCGTAAAGACGACGAATGAAGATGGAGGCACAGACAGACATGACCAACTTTATTAGATAGACCTTGTCATCGCCATAGACAGACTTTTCGAGTCGTTAAATTCACTTATCCAATCGCTTGAATTATTTCAGTTAAAGCTTTATAAAGTTGACAGCTTTCTTACACGATAGTTATTCTTAAGAACAAACATTCTCAAAATTCAGTTTAAATTAATGACAACATCTTTCAAATATATCTAGAAAGAGTAAGTACATTACCGTACTAGTGCTACAGTAATTCCAGTCTAGGCTTGACGATGAAGACAGACATTCCATCTTTTCTTTTTAACTTCTCAGCCACAGACGTTTATAGGACTTTCCGAGTCAGTTAATCTAATTATCCAGTAGCTTAAATTTTAGTCAACAGAAAATGATAAGTTTCTTACACGAGTTGTTTTTTTATAATAGGTATTTCCAAAATACGATATTTAAACTAAATAGAAATATTCGTAGAAATATTCTATATTCTATAACCTTTGACCGCTATGAACATTTCTGAATCGCCATCTCAAATGTAGGCTCAGTATAGAAACTGTTCTGTCTCAAACAATGACTCGCTGTTATGACTTGTAAAATGTTCCAAATGATACGCCAGACAGTAAGACCATAGACTACAAGTATCTACCGAGTCTATAGTAATTTGACTTCTTTTTCAAAGACTGTTCGAGACAAGTCCCGTGTGTTCTAGATGTGTCCAAAATTGGAACAAAACTGACTTCAACCTTACGTTAAATATCCGATCTTGTCTCATTGTAATTTGAAAACAACCATAAACGACAAAAATTACTACTGCATATAATATAAGACCTAATCCACTACAAGAAGCAGTGTCCACTCCGTTAATTTGTCAAATCGACTCGACCAATCTTCACACTAGTACTAATACTACCAATATATTGTGTATATTCTGTTTATTAGGAAAAAATTACCCCACCCCACCCCTAGATTCAGAGCTCAAAGCTTAGACACGTTGTTGCCTATTGTCGCTTGACAACCCTATGTCGTCGTTTCCGCCAGGAAATCGGATCCTAGTGAAAAGTAACCTGTCTTTTTCACCCTTTCTTTCTTTGGAATGTCTATTTTGGTAAGTCACCCTTTGGGATAAGTCGTCGTCAGGGAGAAAGTTGCTTGGAACACCATCCAAAATGGCGTCCAACCTTGTGGCGAGGACGATGGTTGGCAAAGAGCATTGTGGTTCGTTCACCTCGACAGGTGAACCACACAAAACCACTCTCTCTCTCTGTCTAACACACACACACACACACTCACCTTTCCAGTTCAAGGTACGACCAAAAGAAAATTCAAAACATAGTTTAACACATTGAAAAAATTGTCACCAAGAAATGCCCAACTAAGACGAAAAGTCACAAGTTTCGTTTACTAGGTTTTCTCGTGACATCGTTCCCATGCTCCCATTTCAACTTTTCATACAATACCCCTACTATTTTTTTCAATACGCCTAGAGGGTATGTCTCAACACACTGGTATACTTCTATCGAAAATTCAATCTCACCTGACAAGGAATTGTTTTATTTTTTTGCTCTCGTTTTCAACCCCTACTGAAAAAGTTGAAAGACGACAAAAAAAAGGACCAAAGCAACAAAAAAAAAACAAAAAAAAAACATGATTTCCAAGCAACCAAAAAGTGAAAAAAAAATCGACAAAAAAATAGGTTTGTTGGCATTGAAGGTCAAGGGCAAGAAAACCTCTTGGTTTTCTTAAGAAAAAGAAATCTTATTGGTCCTGCCAACAAAAGTACTCAGTATGTCCCGAAATAGTCGGTGCTAAATTCGATATGTCTGGAAAAGAAAACATTGGTCAATAACGACGACGACATCTCGAGTTAAGAAAGTGAACCTTGGCGTAGCAACCACATTGCCAAAAACAAAAAATAAAAAATTTGCACGTGGAAACAAAAAGTTCCAAGAACGGCCAATGGCACTTCCAAAAGAACCCGTGCTTTTTTGTCTTTTACCGAAAAAAAGAATCATTAGTGATCCATTAAATCGTCATCATGAAGACATCGAAAAAATGGTAGACACGATGATACGGATCGATGAGCGAATGTGGCTTCAAGATCATTGTCACACTTTCACCAGGCCAATGACCATCACGTGATTATCTTCAAATCCAAGCATGGCCATCTCGACCAAGTCAGTCTACACACTACAGCTCGAAATAATGATTAGCTATAGTTGCTACGAAAACGAAGCTAGTTCACCACAAAAAAAAAAGCCAGCCGGGTCGTTACAGGTCTCCAATGTCGAGGTAAATGAAAATGGCGAGGTGAACGACACGCCGACAGTTAAAGAGCTGATGAACTCCACAAAGAGTGGGTTTTGATAAGAAAAATCGATACTTTGGGGGTTTCGCCTTTCTCGGCGGTGTCGGTGAAACGGCAAAGAGGATGTTGGGGGATGGAAAGAAAAAGAAGACAGACAGACAAAACGAGCGGCCATTTTGGTTCATCGACATCCGCAACCAGATTCAAGGGCAAACCCACCCTCGCCCAAAAAAAGACAAGACACACAACAAAGGAGACTGCCCCACTAAGAGGACCAACTAGGTGAAACGAGACACCATTTCTACCACCAACTCGACAATTAAGACACGGCCACGACAAAAGTAAAAACGTCTAGTGTGCAACAATGCTGGAAATACCTGAAGAAAAAGAACACATTTCGCAAAAAAAGTCAAGTTATAAATGGCGTGGCGTGTCTATGTTTATCGTAGTTTTCGAAGTGAGTTGAACAAAAATTGGAAATGTTCTCCTCTTCAAGATTCAAGTGTACAAAGAGTGAACGTTTTTGACGAGAAAATATTTCATGTTTTGTTGAAAAATCTTAAAAATGGGTCTTGGTGATCAAATTGAAATTGTCCAGTTATGTACGGTACAAAATAAAAGCCTACCACCGGTGACAATTTTTTAATTGAATAGAACTGTAGATATATTCTCATTTCATACGAATTTCGATGAAAATAAAAACCATTAAATGCGATTTAGGAGAAATGTTGGACAAATTTTGAAAAATGCCCACTTAAAAAATAAAAAAATATACGCTCGAGCTTCATCCTTGACCAACTTTGTGAATGGTGTATAGAAAAGTGATCAGTCGACAACAATGACCAACAAAACGCTTTCTTTATAACCTCACTTTCTTTCGACTCTTTGTCGGTAAAAGGAAAGGACACTCTCGCTCTCTCCGCAACATCAAGGACAAAATGACAGCAAATAAAACGTTCCAACGCTTATAGCAAACGCACCAATTGATGATGTCGTCGGTTCCACTTTGATGGTCGATTTCGATATAAACCGTTTAACAAAACGTCTGTACAGTTGGCGGAGAAAGAAACACAGTGGGGGATGAACTAAAAGTGAGGGGTAAACTAATTTTTAGATCAATCTCCTTATTTTGACACCCCGTGTTATAAAAATGGAGAATAAAAATCAAGGTTAGGAAAATAGGGTGTGTGCTAATAAGAAATAGGAATAATAGTTTACCCCCTACGAGGGGTTTTCGATTTTTATCTCAAACTCCCCCTTTTTTTTAAGCGGTGAAGTTGAAAGTGGGTGAAAACAACGATGGAGAAAAAAAAACAGTTACCGTAGTACCACTCATAGAGGTATAAAAAAACATAAGCAGCGTCTTTATCTCTCCCCCTTTGTAATTTTGTTCATCGTTCTTTATGACACGACGGACGACTCCCTTTCTCCCGAAGAAGGTGAACTTGAACCCGGTGCTCGAACCCTTCTCGGGGTCAGTGTCACGTGACAAAGGACACCTGCGACGGCGCTATTTGTAATACGAAATCACGACACTTGGCTCGGTGACGAATACTGACTGGCTGAGACATTATGCAAATGAACATCAACTAAACACAGATATTTTATAAATGGACTTGCACGTCAGATTCAACTGAATGAGTGCCATTTATCAAACCCGGTTGATTTGAGAGTGAGACATTCTTATTTTAGATTAAGCCTATGTGAAAAATACAAATCAATATTGTTCTCAATGTCAAATCGACTGTATTTGAGTTCGATTTTGTTTTTGTCAAATCCATCAGTCATCGTTGAGAGATATTTAGTTTTGGAGTCAATTGACTAAGTTATTTTTAGGCTAAAAAGTGTAGTCTACTCTAACCAACACTAAAGCTAAATAAAGTCAACATTTTTGTGCGAAAAGGGTTGTCAGGTTGCACAACTATAATTAAGAACAATGGCAACCATTCACAAACTTGTCTTCGCCTTGATAAAAAAATATTGCTTAAAAATCGTTCCCCAAAACAAAAACTACACGGTGATCCAAATTTCGCCACAATTCTCAACAGTTGGATGACCAAAGCGATTTTACTGAAATAAATAGTCATATTAAAGTAGGTACAGGGTGACAGACTATCATGTAGGTATAATAGTCGAATAGTACTATTTTAGTTATAATAAAAATATACGGTATAAGTTTCAATAGATTATTATTTTTTTTTAAAATATCTTTTTGCTAAGAAAATTGAAAACAAAAATAAATAGGTGACAATGTGACATTTAAACGCTAATAAAATACGTTATAGTATGGTGCGCAACCTCGTTGGCATTGTCACAGACCCACTACCCATCACTACATGATACAACGCCAAAACGCTCGTGTCAGTCTAAAAAAAGAAATTACTTTCAAGGATCGCAAGTTGTGTTTTTCGTCGTCATTATGCCACAAGTGTTGATAAATAGATTTCAAATCCAACTCGGTCATCGATCACGTCACGTGAGTGGGAATGACTATTAGTGCAATTCACCGAAGTCCCCAGCCCTTACTACTGACCCGCTCTTCCAGGGAAACTTGGTACGCGCCTTTTTATATTTTCCGACAGATGGTCGTCGTATGGAATACACAATAGCGATAACGAGCAAAACAATAAACACTCGCTTCAATCGGTGGGGTTTGTTTTATTACAATTTTTTCCACGTGAAACAAGTGTTGTATTGTAGTAGTAGTAGGTATGGCTCAACATCCCTCCTCCTACTCTACTTCTTGACAAGTCCATCATTTTGAAAACAATTGACACCGACGACGCCAAGTTGACAACTAAAAACAGACTTTACCAACAACGACATTAAACTAAATTCCACCTGTTTTTTTTTTTACGGTTCGGTGCTCAAGACGTTTGTAGAGGGTGGCTCAAAAGTCATAAGACTTCATTTTATTATGGAATCAGTTTGTAAGTAGGCTACTGCAGCCTACACTGAATGGGATAAATAATAGTGTATAAGGTAGGGTATACTTTTTTAATAAATTGGTTGTTTTCCGTGAAATGGGCATATTGTTAATTTAATATGCAATTAAGAATATAGTTTTAATTATTCTATTGAAAAATCAATCTTCATAAAAAAACGATAATTGTAGGCTTGCCCGGCGGAATAACGTTGCGTGTAACAATTCATAGTTTGGCAAAAGAAGTATTCAGCAACACATTGATGGTCACCTATTAGGTGCCCAATTTCCAAGTGATTGTTGTTTTAGGCAGGTAAGAGTTTGTCTATTGACAGCACTATTAGCTAGGCCCATCGATGAGGCACAGTTTTCCAGAATAATCTCAATGATGCATTTTTGTAACATACAACGTTATTCCGGGCAAGCCTTCAATTCTTAAAATCTTAACGGCAAAACTATAAAAAAAAACAAATACATTGCTTTCATTGAACGCGCCAAAAAAGTAGTTTCAAGGATACTCAAGGCATTCTAAACAAGATAGTTTGATCCATCACCTAAATTAATTTAAAACATTAGTATCGATATTATAGAGTATTAGAGTATTGTTGTAGTAGTAGTAGTGCAAATAGAGTATTGTGATTCGCATTGATATTTTTTTGATAAAAAGCATCCTATTAGATTACGAAACGTGTAAAGAATTGATCGATTTTCAGACAACTATGAAACGCCCTTCGTGAACAAACAGTGGGTGTTGTTGTAAGACAATAACGGCAAGATGGTGCACCATACAAGACGACGATGGGAATAACCTGGTGATGGGCGACCTTGGTGGGACCACCACATGTTGTCGCTACTCCTCCCTCTTGGCTTGCCGAGATGATAGAAGAAGAAGAAGAAAGGTCGACACTGCTTTGTCCTCTATGTATGTACTTGTGCTGCTGCTGCTGCTGCTGTTGTGTGCCGATAGCACACTGACTGATACGACGACGACCGAGGCCAAGGACCCACTATTATAACAACAACTCAAATTCCAAACACTTCTTTTTCGGACAAAAATGGGGACACTTTCGAAGAAGTATAACAATGCCGATAAGATGAGATGAGATAAAAACGCACCTAAAAGAAAAAAAATTGACAATTGGGAGAAAGTGTCAAGGCCAACTAACGTCGCTCAGTGGCTCGGAAATACATAATAGCAGCAGTGGTATATTTTCTTGGAAAATGTTACCACCACCATAGGACGTGAACTTTGGAAAACAACAAGAATGTTCGAAACGGGAAAGAAGACTTCTTGGAATTCTTTTCCAAGAAGTCCCTATCATCTTTGAGTCAAGAGTTGTACTATCGATGTCTCTAACTCATCAACGATACGATTTCAAGTGATATCGATAATGTTAGCGGCAAAATGGATTCGAAAACAACGTTTCACGATCGAAAGTTGTTTTGTTTTTATTTTTTTATTTAAATTATTTTTCAGTTCAATGGGACGATAATACGTAACTCCTTGAATAATGTCATAACTCGTACAAGCAGCATGGCTAATGGCCAACCCAACCCAATTGATGAAAGACACTAATCATGTAAAAACAATGTCTATTGTATTTTTGAAGGGATGTGTTTTCAAGCGGGCCCGAAATGGATTGATTGATTTTCAATATTATAATTGATGAATAAAAAGCAAAAATTGAAAAGAGCCTTGTCTCAGCCTGGGATCGAACCAGGGACCTCCCAGGCTGGGATGGGAAAAGGATTTTTGCAATCCTTGTTTTTTATTCAAAATTATAATACCTGCTTCAGAGGTTGCCAGTTTGGGGACGAGTTGCATCTATTTGCCTTCGAAATTTCCAAGTTTTGAATTTAATTTATTATAGAGAGCGGCAGTGAAACAAGCAATTATCAAAATGCCATAAACAGTGCAACATTTATTATTTGGCTGATTTTTCCCTATCACTGGATGTTTCGTTTTTCTTTTCTAATTTGACACTCCGGGTGGAATAAACAAAGAAATGGATGAACGATATTTTGATAATGCGATTAACTACTAAATAAAATAGGTTTGCACAATTTGCTTTTGAAGCAAGTAGAATTTGTACATCTTTTAATTGGAGTTGAAAGATTGAATTGTAGGTATTGTAGGGTAATTGGAAATGTTTTTGTTGCATTTGTTGCACTGCTCACTTCACAATGGTATGAAGGCTTTAAAATAGTCCCTCATTTTTGTGAGCAGTGTACATTGTATTGATCATTTTCTCTAACAATAACGATCCAGTCATTCAGAAAATGGAGTGATGTGTTTGACATCTTGAATCATCTATAATAGTAGCCTACATAAACCTTTCGATAAATTTAACGCTCCTCGATATTCCTTCCTGTTTTTCTGTATTTTGTTTTTTAAATTATATTCCTAAATGATGCCCATTTCGACATTCTGCCAGTTTCGTGTTTAATGATATTAATTTTTTTTTTTGAAAATCTTTGCAGCAATATCTAAAATGAATGCTAACGTTTCACTGCCGCATCCTGTACTATTATAGTAATAGGCAACTGAACTGTTATAGTGAAAATTACTATAAACTAAACTATCCTATCGCTAGTTGGATACTATTCAAATGTAGTTCCTATCCAATCTTATCATGTTTTTTTCGATTAAATTGTTATTTTAATACATGTCGCAAAGGAGAGTTAAAACGATTTTTGGCAAAAACGACAACGGCGCCAAAAGCACCATGGTGGCAATGATCTCAACGCGTGACCTTACTACCATTTCTCGCTAACAAAACTTACCCAAATTATAATAATCCAGTACAAAATATAGGATAAAACGACCAGTGAACTTTTTCTTTTTTTTTCATTTCGAATGAATGTAAAAATGAAATAAATAAGAAAACACGTGAATCCCCAACGAATACGCGTTTCCATTTATCCCATTCTTGATTGATACACCCTACAGTATTTGCGTCATTGGCTCCAAGGAGTCGTTTAATAAGAAAGCCACCTCAACGACAAGGACACCGTTGTCGACTTCGGAACGCCGATAACGTTGTCGGTGACAAAAATCAATATCACAGTCTAATGATAAAAATAACAAAACAGCAACTATCAATTTTCAAGGGCATCGAACTTGTTGAAAATGAAGCGTGATAGAGACGAAGGGAGAAAAAGGGACCATGACCAGGTGACCGCGGATTCCAGATGTCCACCCAGGAAGAGAAAAAGGAGAAAGAAAGAAAGGGATGAGAAAGCAACGAGGACATTGACCCCACGCGGAGGATGGAATGAAAAATACATCCTCATACATAATGCTATTTTCTTAACAAGTGACCTTTTTCCTTTAAGCCTTTCTTCTTCTTCTTCCTACCGAGGACCTTGACATTGGCCAATTCACCAATCGCGATACAGTGTTTGGGAGAAAAAAAAAATCAACACCAAGCAAACAATAACAACAACTACAACTACAACTACTACTACTACTACTACTACTTTTGACTTTCACCATTAAACAAGTCCAAGTAGAACTAAACCAGGAAGAGATTTCGGAAAAGATGCTTGAACTCTGGTTTTAAGAAAGAAGATTAACGAAATTAAAAAACAAACAAACACCACTCTGCTGGAGTTGTCGTTGGGCCAGTTACCATGGTAACCGAAAAGAAAACGAGGGCAATGGCCTCGCGGCAGAAACCCTTCTCGACACGAAATTCTGTCATCGATAAAAGCGACATTGGCGGAAAAAAAAAACTATGTATATTGTGTTATGATGGTTTCTTCAAATTAGTTAGTTTAAAAAAAAACAAAACGCACGTAATATGGATCGTCCTGTATACTTGGCATAATGTAGAAATTTGATGGGATCGACATAGGTATAGTTCATTTTCAAATACCACGCGGATCACCTTGTATCCTTAATCGGATACAGAGATAAGTGGATTATCGAATTGGACTCGGTGACAATTAATACAATACCGGGCCGGGGTGATCCCCATAGGGTGTCTCGCAAAATCGTATACATTGACAATGCAACCTATAGATCGACATTATTTTTATGGAGATTGCTAAAAAAAATCGATTTTCATTTCAAATACATAAAAAAAATTTCGATACACGACCTATCAAGGTGTTTTGTCCGAAATGAACGAATTTATTATTTCGTTTAATGCGTTCTAGCAAAAACTATTTTAAAATTGTCAGTATTACAAAGTGTCTCTCTTATAAGGTGGTAGGAGTGAAAGTGAAGTTGTCGTGAAGGGCCATTCACCTTTTCATCATCAACACCACGACAACGTCGGCGGCCATTCACCTCGTGACGTCAGCCAACATCATCTCCCTAGGACTAGTTTCTCCAAAAGATAATATACGCCACCTGGCCTACCAGGTACAATTCGTCGAACCACCAACCATCATGATAATAATGACAACCAACAACAACCATCGAGACCCCCACCACGTTTCCTGTTCATTGATTTCAATACGACGACGACATTGTCAACATCACGTGATTCTTCTCCAAGGATAATAACAATAGACATAATGTATACTTTAAACCCATTTTTTAATGATACACTTTTATGATATACTCGCAACCTTTTTTTTAATGATACACTTTGCATTTTTTATGGAATGAAGCTACTTGCTTGATCGATGAAAAATTGACAGGTTGTGACGATTAGGTATTATTTAAGTCGTGTGAATCTTATTCATCGAGGTCAGAAAATTAAGTAGGTAGTCTATCTAATAGTAACGAGGTGGAAGCAAGCAGCAGCAGCAGTTGTTCTCTGTTCGCACTCGAGCGAATCGCTTACATTACAACACGGTGTGAGGAAAAGTTGTATAATTCACCTTGGCCTCGATTTACCAAAAGAAAGACGACACAAGAAGAAAAGGAAAAGTCCCATCTCGACGCAGCGCCACCCAGAGACGAAATTACAAAACCAAACTCAATAACGTATATTTCACTTTTATGTACACTTTATTTATATCATTGTATTTTTTCCCAATACTTATTTCATTTTCAACTCATTACATTGACATAAGATAGTAAAGCCTACTAAAGCTATTTTTCAAAGAAAGATGATGAAAGGTGTCACCTAAAGGCATTGCAGTAACCTCTGACCAAACAATTTGTGGGAATACGTTTTAAATGAAAACATATTAAGCGAGGAAAAACGCAAGTTTCAATCCTTTTTTATATTATAGCGATTACATCACCCGATAACCAACGTTAATCATACTTCTTCCACGTTGCGTGATAACTATTTTAGATGACAAAACTGGATAAAGTGACAAAATTAAAATGTATTCTAAAAATGTCATAAAGTTAGTCCATTGGCTCGTACGAAGAGGACATTGACCTTTAATGGCTCGGCAGCCGTGAAAGCAAAGAGACGTTTCGAGACCATCTTGACATTTCGTCACCAACACCTCCATCTTTCGAGAAGAGGAGATTGTCATCCTCGACGACTACGAAACTTATTCCTTTCGACAACGAGGACAACGACCTTTTTTGTCTTCCAATAGGATTCCCTTTATAAACTCCCCATTAATCGAAGGCTTACCAACGATCCTACCTGTTCTCGTTTGGAAATATCCAATAATAATTATGATACAAAAAAATAAATAGGATTTCGTAACAGTCATTGGTGACACTTCCTCATTCCGACATTACCGAGCTGGGGTGACCGAAATAGCGAAAACCCATTCTGTCCCCAACCCAACCGTCAACGGCAATTTAGCAATCCTGTTGTTGACAATTTCCGAAGAACTTGTTCGAAACCGTTAGGTTCCTTTGGCAAACAAAAAGGACACCCAATAAATCCCAAAAGGTCCATTAAGGCCGTTTACACCTTTTTGGGATGGGACAACGATGACAAACACAAATAAAGTACAGGTCGACCCTAAATACCTCGGAGAATGAAAGGCCGAAGGTAAGTTGGTCGCCAAAGGCAGTTCCCAAAAACTGCTGGAGTTCTCTTTAAGCAAAGGTCATCGCTGTTGCCATTATTACATCACGACCTTTGACCTTTGTCGTGCCCTGTTTGAGTGACGAAAACAACTCCGAGTGTGGGCACTTCTTCAACGTTGGTTCGTGAACAAGTGGGTGCGTTTCGTTTTGGCTACTTTCCATGCGCTTGGTATTTATTCTCAGTACTTTCGACACTTTCGTACCAAAACCATGGAATGGGTCAGGTAGGTGGGTACTAGGATAACCAAAATCGCGACACGTACGAAAATTGAAAGAAAAATAGCAAAAGCACT
>JAQIWH010000969.1:0-37267 GCA_034695005.1 Cryptops parisi | reverse complement strand
AAAACGTTATTTTTATCAATATCTTGGGAATAAATATCATTTAGATGTCAATATTAAGCGTAACAGTGAAAATGTTTTGTTTTTCTTGGTCATGGAAAAATCCCAAAAAGGTCATGGAAAAATCTGGACAGTCAGGGAATTTCATTTTCAAAAAGTCGTGGGAACCCTGTCTGTTATCTTTACAAATCCCACTTATTTCCAATGGTTTAATATTCTAATTGGCATTTCCACTTTCTGTGACTGATTACGTGCATCCGATGCATGCTCACTATAGTGAGCAGACATCCTGATTATTTTGGAATAAATCTGAATTTGGACTCTCTTTTCTGAATTTATTTGAGACTAATTTGGAACATCAATTTGTCTCAAATTTATTTATTCTGCACATCAATTTGTCTCGGAATACATCCAACTCAATTCTGTTTGATGGCACTTTTGTGAATAACAAATGGGAATGTTTGTAGAATCACATCATCACTAAAATTCATATTTTAACTTCATAAATTGTATCCATAAACATCGATACTAGAGTAAAATTGACAGGTTCACTTTTACCCCCTCCCCTCTCGGTCGTTAACTATCCTGGCCTAGGACTTGCAAAATCATAACTACTGTATATCATTGTGGTTTCAAGTTACTGGTCTCAATATGAAATTATGAACACTGTACATGACCAATGTTATAATTACCCGTTTGGAAGAGATCACTGGTTGTGATTCGGTGTCGGTATTGTTGTTGTTAAGTTCACATTCAGTGACAGGGGTGTTATTGGAGTAAACAAGGGTCTTGTTGACCATTGCCACCATAGCAATACTGAGATTCACCCGCATCGAATATATGATCATGATGCCCATGCATCCTAGTGAAGCAAAGGTGTACCGGGCTAAATATAATTCTAAAGAAAAGAGAATTTTATTAAATGAAATGATGAGTTCATATTATACTGTTGTCTAGAGTAGAAAAATATCAAATAGACAAGAATCATTCAGGAAAGAGTGTTACAACAGAATTTAATACATTTTAGTTGTTTAATTCGAATTTTCGTTGCAATTGTATCGATTTATTTTCATAATGCTACAAATCTTTTTTTTTTGTTTATTTCATATAAAGTCACATTCTATGAAATGAACAAAAAATATAGATTGTAGTATGTACCGTACTACTTACGTATAGCGGTAGCCCCCATTCTAACGAATGACTACAATCAGCAATCAGTTGATCAAGTAATTGTTGTCATTGGATTGGTTAAATTGTTTTCTCCTACAAGTAAAATATAATTAAATATAAAACAACAATAAAAAAAATGATATACAGTTGTATTCATTTTTTGACATTTGACATGCCTGTCAGTAACAGGTAGTGTGCGAGTATTAAAAGTGGTTGTAGGCTGAATGTATGTTAATAGTGCACAGGCTCACCTAGGTGGTTGTATTATCATCTCGTGGGTTTATGACCGAGTGATACAGCCTCAAAACATACTTATGCATAATATACTAAACGCACTTATACTTAATGCACATTACTATAAAGTACACCCATCACGTTTAATTAAAGTAGAAAAATTTGAGAATAAATCATCAAAATTTTTAATGATGGATTTCGTACTCGGTTTGTGAAAAAAAAACTTGATACGAAAATAATAGCGGGTTTGCAAAGTGGTTTCTATTCTAACCATCCTGTTGATGAAAACAAGTTTAGGACAAGTTTTCTTGTTCCATGGAAACACGATTCTTATAAGAACTAATATTTAAATTTTTTGATCAAATTGTGCGAAAAACACTCTCAGTGCGAAAAACACACTTACATGCTATATTGTGCAAAACAAAGCGAATTCTGTTCAAATTGTTTGTTTTGAAAATATTTAATCGCTAATGACGATCTTAATTGTAAGTGTGTAAGATACACACTAAGTGAAGCATAAATGTAACATAAGATTTATATTATATTTTATAATTTGCATTACAACTGAAAGTGCATCAATGGAAACCGTGTGTTTATGAGTAATATCTATTTGTGCATAAGTAAATGAAAAGCCCTATTGTCAAATTTGATGTCATGTGCCTAACTCTTGATAAAAGAAAACTCGTCACTTCATGAACTGAGCATAAACATGGGTCAGAAGAGGAGGCATTGCCTCGTACATATTTGAATATTATTTTATATTTTGCTTTTATTTTAAAATAATGGAATTTTTTTAGCAACGTCAGCTTTGTATGTTTATTAATAAAAACGAATTCTGAACAAAACGGAGAAAGGGATAATGACACCGAATCAGAAAAAAAAGAGAAACAAATTTCACAATACATTCAAGCCCTTTATAACGAACTACTTTTACAACGAGATTTCACATGACGAACTGTTTAAAAAAATGTCATTAATGTCACATCATAAAAACCACTCTTCTTCATACTAAAACTCAGCAAAACTCAGCTGGGTTTGTTGTTGACGAAATAGAGAAGCCAGTCAGCTGTCACTTGACAACACTCGTTTAGTGATTGCAGTTTTGTCAACGATTTGTTTTCAAAAGGGTTTCAAATTTTTACAAAATTAGTGAACTAACTAATAAAGTATGCCCACAAAGTGAATGAAAGAAAGAGGAAATGCCTCACTGTTGATATTAAAAAATATATATATAAATATATATAGAAGTATATAGGTGACTAGGGTGAAAGTGAGTGAACTTTGCAAATCACATGGTTTTACTCTGTACTGTATATTATATGTTCTAATTCAAAACATTTCAATGTACTATATGATAAAGTGTGTCAAGAGAGGAACTCTTCCAATTTCGCACGACTTGGGTACATTATAGGGTGAACATCTGCGCATATAACGAGTTTTTCTATGAGGGTCATGGCTGCACCAATTAAACTCGTTGTAAGAAACTCAACTGTATACAGGGTGTTTCTGGCTAAATTTTAACCACATACGGTACGCATCAAAACAAAGCAGACGAGTTCATATAAATATGGGTCCGGAAATGGTCCCCCACCCACCCCGAACCTATTGGACAAAAACGTGACTTCACCCTGTGCTATCTCCGAAGGAAACATTTCTATACCCATATTTATATGGCATTGTTTTGATGCGTAACATCTGTGGTTAAAATTTGGCTAAACCTTTTAGGAACACCCTAATATTTGTATAACAAATTTTTTTGAATAACAAAAAAAAAGAAAAATTGTTTTAAACAAATTGAATTACTTTTTTTATACATTTTATATATAGAGTAAATTAAGTTGGTTCATTAAATGGTAAAGTGGTAAATAGTTCATTGTATAATAAAGTAGGTTCATTATATGGCAATCATGATATTAGGTTTTTTTGTGTTACCTTCTGCGACGTCCCCTGGCTTGCTTTCGTTTCAACCTTGAGGCACAAACTTATGTTAAACATTATGAGCAGCCTATAATGTGAAATAATGTTTATATAGTCGCCAAGCATAGTCACCCAATGAGCAGAAGGAAAAACCTCGGCTCTGGTTTCAACCTCCATTATCAATCACTTATAAACTGAGGGGGGAGAAAGATTTAATTTTGTTTGGACGTTCACCTATTGTAATGTGTGGTCATAAGTTATAAATCATATTTTGTTGCCTTCCTCGTGGTTTGAGTTTAATATGCCATAACGTTCATAAGCACCTTTGATACTAGTATTCTTTCGTCATTACCTCAGTGGATTTTTCTTTTTATGATTGACTTTGTTAGATTGTTAAATCATTTTAACATTGCAAGCTGAGAAGTTTGACTTTCGCCTACAAATCGCTGAGGATGGTTCCTGATGAATTTTGAATCAAATTACCATACATACATATAGTTAGCTTAAAGTGGATTGTATTTTACTTGTATCATCATCAAATATATCCTATAATGGTTCTCTCGTTGGTCTGGTCGTTGGTAAGATTTCAGGAAACGTGGTTTCATAGCGATACGTCGATAGTTGACAAGAAATTGTGTTTGTTATTTATTATACGGAACAACCGTTTACGAGACATTGAAAGATTACATTTGGAATAAAATTTACGATGTACGTTTTTTGAAGTGCATGGTGTGATGAAAATGTTCAGTGACCTGTTAAGTTGCAAAAAAATGAGTGCTGTGACGAACATGGATGGAGTGGTGGATATATGGCAGAAAGTCCATTTCGTTGACATCGTTCTGTGCTATTGCATCCCTGTTGCATGCTCAAGACAAGTGAAAGTTTGAGGCTTGTCAATACCATTTCGACAAATTAGTCCAACATATGGTAAGAAAGAGCGTGTGTATTGAGTTTTGCATCAACTTTGTAAAAAACTTTACAATTGCTAACTTTACGATCACTTATGTTTCACGAAAAATAATTTTCAATGGTTCTACAATAGTCATACAAAGTTTAGAACCACTACTGACCTTTGTGGTTTAAAGTCTACTAAACCATTAACAGATTCATGAGCATAGCCAGGGGAGACGTAACTCACCCCTAGATTTTGGTAAGGTCAAATCATAAAATTAGCTGTAAATCATTTACAGACTTGAACGTTGATTCGAATTCTAGATTTCCCGTGAATTGATTTCAATTGGCGAATAATTTGCCATATCTGGAAAAATTTTCCATATCCGTATCATATAATTTGTACAAACAATTACATTTACAGTAAATGTAATTGTCTGTAAATATATGTAAATGGAGACATACATCCGTTTTGTGTAATGTTATTGATATTATAATGTTCTTGGTCTTGTTGGCTGTTTTATTTAAAGTAAATACAAGAAATTCCTAAATGAGTTTTTCTTGTGTGAAAATAAATTCAATAAATTTGTGTGGAAATAAACAGTAACCTTGTATGAAGAAAATGTTTTTGCCTCCCCCCTGACCGAAATGCTGACTATGCTCATGAACAGAGTCTAAACACGGGATTTAATTCTAGACTCGACATGCTTACCATACCAACCATAGGGTTTACTTCTAAAAGTAAACCCTGTAGGCCTACTTCTTTTAGTAGTACATTAAAAAAATGTAAAAAATAAACTGAAGCACACCCACTGTTGAAACACCCCAAACTTAACGTTTACAACTCTGGAACAAAGCATGCTACAGGAATTCAATTTCACGTGCATAATTGAAGAGCTTATTTCCAAAACGTCTTATCTCCATTCTAATCATTTTTGAGATTAGACGCTCTGACAACTATCTGTGCATCACTGATTCCAAATATGTTATTTTCAAGACTCAAAACTTATATTTCTCACTGAAAAACACTCTTAAAAACCACGTTTGTATGCAAAGTCAAATGAATAAAAAACTTATTTCCTGAAAAATTGTGTTTTTGAATTCAAGACGTTTTGGAAATAAGCTCTTCAGTTTATCTATAAAATGCTTCTACTGCTACATATTGTCCCGTGATGGTTAAAGTACATGTACTGTACTTGCGTGCAGTTAAACTGTATGTATAGTCATAAACATTTTGATCACACCATGCGCGTATACAGGAAGATGATCATGACCCCCTTCAAAGTTACTTGATAAATATGACCCGACGTAAAAACGTTGATAAAATTCGGAAAATGTTTGGATTTTTTCAAATCCAATGATTGGAATTTATTTTGTAATTCACTTTATATTTATAAATCATTTATATTTAGTTGTATCGATAAAAGATGGATTTTTATTAATTATGTATCGATATTTATGTAGTGTGTGAAGGTCTGTAGCGCCTGGATCACACTTCGTTTATCTATATAATTGGCAAGTTTCTCTCTGCGTGTGTCTATGTTTGTGTGTGTGTTAAAACAGTATTTAAAAAAATATCTATACATCATTGACGATTCTATAAATGCAAAAGTTAGTTTCTGAAACCAGTTTCTAATAGCTGGTACCAGTTTCTCTCAGAATCATACGCACGCACATGAATACCGAAACAACAAAACGTTTACACTTCTTTTATTAAAAACTAATATACGCTTATTTGCGCACAACTATAAACTGGCATTCTTATGTAATGTTGCGTGATTGGCATATTTTTGATATATGACTTTTAGTAAACTTCTCTCAAACTGGTTTGCCCGTGAAACATGTTACATTTCATAAAAATCATAATGAAAGTTAAACAGGAAATTAGCAATGAAATTTAAGATTCGGTGTTTGCATAGAAATTGTGAACCGTTTCTAGGGCAAATGCCTTGGGTCAGAAAGCGAAGTTTTTAGGTTGGCCACGAAACAACCACATTGTAAATATGTTTGAATAAACTGCCTTTTGTGTGTGTGTGTGTCTAAATTATGGGTGAGAAAGCAAAATTTTGTCAAAATACGATTTGTTTCGACAATTTCAGTAGCTGATACCTTATGCTGATAATACATAGTAAAACATAGATAAGAAAAAAACAAACGAAAAAATTTACAATTCTAAAAATAAATTTAATATACAAACATTTGATACGTGTAATACAAGATTTCTTTTTGTAATACGAGATTTTCAATAACGGTTACTGAAAGTTTCCCTCCCATGTTTTCCCAGGTAAAACTGCAACTGAAAGGGGAACTCCAATGTTAAAGGAAAATTTTAAATTCGTAAGATTTTGTTGATATGACAGAGATAGGATATGTTCTCCAAGATGCTTGTCATATACAGTATAGTAGAGTACAAGAAAAAAAAATTTCACTTTTGCAAAATTTAGCTTATGCGATTTTTTGCTTATGTGCACGAGTGATTATGCTGAAATTTAGACAGATGCAAGATTTGATTTGATGTGAAGTTTCGGGAGAACGTAATCCTCGCCTAAATCGACGATCTCCTGTGGTTTAATTTTATTACTATGTATTTTACATTTTATGATGCTGGGTTTGGATTTAAGATACCTTTGAAAATGTTGACAAATTTGTTACATAATACGGAAGTTGTTAAATATTCAGATGTACTCGGATTCCAAAATACAAATGGAATAGAGCCAAACTCGCTTAAGATGGTTTTTAAGAGACTTCTCCAGCGGGTTATATACACTGTATAGTTCACACTGGATTTGTAAACATTCTAGACTATGATTATGCACAAATTTAGCGCTATAAAAATGATAAGGAAAAATTTAGCGCAATGAAACGACTGTAATAAATGTTTGTGCAGCAAAAAAAAAGTGTTGTGCGGTTATGCACGTGCCAACTTCCAAAAGTTTTTTAACCGACTTCAAAAAGGAGGAGGTATGTATTTTTCTTTATGTATCCATCATTCATAAACCGCTAGTTCGATTGGGACTAAACTTGGGGGATCGACTTGGAATACCTCACATGTGGTCCCACAAAAATTTGAAACGCTTATGCCAAAAGGGGGCGCTATAATCGAGACATAACTGTTTAAGTATTTCACCAATTATTAAGAAACTGCTTGTCCGATTGGGACGAAGCTTGAAGGGATCGACTTGAAATTCTTGTTCCGTGGTCCAACGTGATTTTGAAATGCCTATGCCAAAAGGGAGCGCCATAATCGAGACATGACTGTTGTTATGTGTGTACATCAATTGTTCAGAAACTACTGGTCCGATTGATACTAAACTTTAGGTATCGGCTTGGCATTCCTCTCCGGTGGTTCCACAATAATGTTAAACGCTTATGTCAAAAGGAAGCGTCATAATCGAGACACCTGTTGTTACATAATTTTTAGTGATGGAATCATATTTTTTTGACAATTTGAAAGCAACTTTGACACACTGTAGTATATGATCAATAGTATTTGCAGTTATTTAACTGTATTGAATGCCATTTTGTCACGCCATCAAAGGTTTTTAATAGAGTAGTGATAGCCCTCAAAAGAAAAAAAAATTAATTAGCAAATTAAAAAACCCACTTCAAAAGTTGCACAGAAAAGTATAAAATAATGTTATTCCAATACAATAACGGTATACGTTACTCAATTCTATTAAAAATTAGTTTTCATGATATTATAAAATTATATTGATGTGAGTTTTTAAGACCTGTACATTTGAAGTCGGTGCAACACATGTGCATTCAAACGTAAATGAGCAATTCCCGTTGCGCCGACTTCAAATGTACACATCTTAAAAACTTATATCAATATAATTTCATAATATTAAGTAACATCAAAACTAATTTTTAATAGAATTGAGTAACGTATACTGTAATTGTTCTTTGAACAAATTTCAAAGACTAATGTCTCGAAACATGATCAAGAACATAATCCGTGTAGGATAAAATACTTTTGTAATACAGTCGATCCTCTTATAACGAGCTACTCTTAACAACGAGATTTCACACAATAAGCTTTTTCAAAAATAATATTACACTTCATACAACGAACTAAACTTCAATAACTTCGCAGTGACTCAATACTACAACAGAGAAGTCTTATCACTTGCAACTCTTGTAGTGATTGAATGTCTGCGAACATTTTTTCCCAAAACTGTGACAGGTACACTTTTTTTTTTTTAAATTAGCGAATTAATTAATAATCTACGCTGCAAATTAAGTGAAGAAAGAGGGAACGTTTTACTGGTTAATTTTATAAAGAAATTATAAGAAAAAATGTAACTAGGTGAAAGTGAGTGATGTTTGTAAATCATACCAGTAATCTACAGTACGTCTATTGCGTGAACTTAAAGGCATCTTATTTTATTATAGAAGATTGCCGAAAAGGAAACTTTGCATGAATTAAGCACTTTATAGGGTGAACGATGTTTGATAGAACGAGTTTTTCTCATAACTAGAGTCGTGCCTGTATGTACTAATTAACCTTATTGAATGAAGTCTGTCTGTGTTATCGTTTTCTGTAAAAAATACCTTTCACCCGTAGACGTAAACCGGTATTAGGAATGGTGATTTACATTTTTGATGTCTGCTGATTGTTATCACCAAGTTCATAAAGCTAGATTTCTTATCGGAGTCCTATGTCCATTGCTGCGTTCCGTGACATTCTTGAAAGGTCATTGATTAGCTTTGGAACGCTGTTGAATTCTTGACAAGGTAGACCAAACAAAGTGTCAGACTGTTTTTTGTTTCACGCTTAATTTTCCATGATCGATTTTTGAAAACTTAAGATTTTCTGTAACTTTGATTGCGCATTTCTATCCATTGGAATGTTGTAAATTTATTTTTACAAAAAGTCTCATATTTTAGGATCAATTTGCTTATATCAACGTTTATACACCCATAACTAACCTGTTGGTTAATTCCTTATTTATATTACAGTATAAGGTTCCGGATTATAATTTACGTTATTTTATTGTCTTTGAACTATGAATGAAGTCAAGTTAATCACCTTGCAGCTCCAATAACAAAAATGACGATGTTGTTTTTATATTAATGAATGAACATACCTGATTAGACCATTTTTGACAGATCCTTTATCTCTCGAGTTGTTTAAATCCATGTTATGAAAATATAAAGGATGTTTCTTAAATTGGATCCATGATGGTTTGTTGTTGATAGAGATAGTATTAGGAGATTGTTGTAATCTGATGATCTTGAATTTTTGCTCAATGACAGGTGACCACGAGCGAGCGTGGTGAGGTGTCTGGTTCGCATGGCGTGGTAATGTACAAGACCGGAACACCGTGTGCAGGAAAAACTATTCTTTATTCATCAGTACAGAATGCAGGCAAGTTTGTATACATCCCCCTACTAAAATATTAATGTTATGCATCTATTTCTTTTTTGGTATCCATGTCAGCTTCACAGCTTTTTTCAGGTCAGTACGTTCACATTTTGAAATGAAAGATTCTCTAGTTCAATGTTGTTGCGTCATGAAATTAGCATCACTTTTTTTTAAAGAAAAATTTAGTTTTTATTATTTGTCTAGTTTATAACCTTGAACTTTATTTTATATTTTTTGTTGAGATTTCCAGTGTAATACTTTTGTGATAGTTTTACGGGTAACTTAGAACTTGGTCGTTGCCAATGAGCATAATATCTAATATGTATTTACAATGAATTTTATACCATGAGATGAAATGCTTTTTTTATATTTTATTTGAATCGTTATTGTTCATCAGTCAGAAATTTTATCCCAGAACTAGTTTATATCACCTTACCCCTCATTATATTTGTTGTGTTTCTCAGTGTAACGTTTGTGTGGTATATTCACAGGGAACTTTAGTGTTGCAAAATGCATAATATAGGTGCATTAAGAATGTACAGTACTATAAAAGGCTATTTTTTAATGATACAAAATCAACAATAATTATATTTTATTCCAAAGCTGTTCTTCACTTGTACTGCATATTAAGTAGAATATGCCAGCAAAAATATTCAATCCACATGATAAGTAAAAAACGTTGTTCCACTGGTCTCTTGTTGACTAAAATGAAAAACAAAATGTATTAACTTTCTGTTTCCGTTTAATGTACTCCATTATTTTAGTTTGATGAACTACTCCGAATGAAAGTACAATATTTCTTCATTATTGCAGTACTAAGTACAGTATAACTAAGTAATATGCTAAGTACAATATATCTTCACCACTTCACACCAAACCTTGTTTTGTACTTTAGCTATTGGGAACGGTCCTCATTGGAGCATTTTTATCTTTACACGAATATTAGAACATTTATACTGTTTTTCACAAATATACACGATGTTCATAAAAGATTGATCACATTTAATTGCCTATAAAATTTCAACCATACAACATAGATAAATGCGGTAAATGGTGTTTGATCGGCCCAATCAAAACGTTTTATTCCCAGGGGTGTCATTTGTTGTTTTTTTATCCATAACACAGCGCATGTGAGAAAACGTTTCACATTCCGCAGAAACAATATCAACCAGTACAGAGGTTTTCCAGTGAGCACTTAGTGAGCACTGCTGGTAAATAATCTCTGATTGATACTTAATCAACCGCTAAGCTTGCTTACAAGAAGTGATCTTGATACTGCTTACTGCACCTGCGGCAAAGTGTGCTAGTCTAATTATACAGTATACACTGTACATCTGCAGTATGACAAAGTTTTCATCAGACGCGTATGTATTATGGATAAAAAAACAAATGACGCCCACAGGAAAAACCTTTTGAGTGGGCTGTGCAATTGCCGATTACCGCATTTTGTTATGTTGTATGGTTGGAATTTTATACGCAATTAAAGTATCGTCAATCATTTATGACCACCCTGTATATAGATAAACCTTGCTTAACGATCTCCTATATATTTTCTACAGTATATATATAAAAGAGAATTGCTTTTTTCAGCAGTCATGCAGGATTTTGAGAACTTCTGAACCGATTTAAGGTTGTTTTTTTGTCATATGGCTAATGAAATCGACTTTGTTCAAAGATATAATCGTTCTGGATAACCATCTGGAGGTTTTTCTTAATTAATAGTTTATCGGTTATCTGAGAAAAAAACCATTAGAGAAAAAAAATTCATTCGAATTTGTTTATGTATCATGTTACCATTGACGAAAAAATCATTCAAGTGTCAGCTGTGGTTCCAGAATAGTGCGCGGGCGAAGCTGTGGGGCATTGCAGTATTTAATATAAGCTTATATAACGCTATATATAGTCGTAACAATTCAGCTCATAAGAATATCGTGATTATCCCAGATTAGTTGTCGAAGCGTACATTCAATCTGCATAAAACTTAATTACTATGTTATCTGGGACCTCTAATATGCTGACAAACAAAATCAAGTTAATCGGATTAGTAGTTTTTGCGTGGTGGAGTCACAAACATACAGACGGACTTTCACATTTATATATTATTAGGAAAAGGGATATGTCATAATATTTTATCAGTGGATAAAGCATAAGCTTATCTATGGATGAGCGGTGAAAAAAACCGATTAGTAATTGAAATTAAACTGAAATGAACTTTGAAGAAAAATAGTTCTAAAGTTGCAAAACGAACATTTGTTGGGATAAAATAAAAATTGAAAAACTTTTTCGCACTAAATTCCTCATGCTGGATTCAATGGGCAAATTATTTTATTCAAATTCCAAAAATTTTATGACCCTTAAAAAAATAACCGTGACTCACTTTGACAATCCATTCAGACTTGCGACTTATGACTTATAACCTAAGTATTAGATGATTTGTTTACAATAGAAGGTTGGTGGTGGTGGTTGTTGATTTTTTTGTTATCAATTTACACAAATTGTAACTGATATAAGTGTTTGTATTATGTTGTGATATTTAGTTGTGCTAACGTGATTATTGTGTTTCTTACATTTTCATTTTTCCACACCACCACCACCAACAGCACCCTCAACAATGCACCATATACTATACTGTTTAAAAAATGCAGAACCCAATGTCAAAGAAAATAAATAAATCAGTTCCAAATGTTTTCATCATCCAAGCAAAGTTTCCCCATCGACAAACATGTCCACAAAAGAAAAGTAGGACCTTAAAAAGGTTTATTTTAAACCTATTACTTTTTCTTAACTTCACTTTGAGAGAGTACAGTCGCTGGTTGGACGAACGAGCGAGAAAAAAAGCATTGGGGCTATTGGGGCAAGCTATTTCATCAATTTTCGCTTGGAATTGGAAAACTTGTCAAAAAGATTTTGAATTTTATCAAACATTTTTATTGAGTCAAACATTTTTTTGCTGGGTTATATTTATCAGGTAGCTTAAAGTAAAAAAAGAATGACCCTTAGCCATGCCTCCTTCCCCTGTACACGTACATGACAACAAGATCATAACAAAAATCAGTTCATGATTAATTTCTGATCATTCTATATCTACTGCATATATGAATGGAAACAGCTTCTCAACCATCTTCTCTTTCATTAACTTTAGCAATCTGACAAAGTTAGTACAAACATAGACTGTATAACAGTTACATCATTTGTACCATTCTTGTAAATTGATACCTAACTGACAAAAAAAAACAACCATTACCACCATCACCATTCTATTGAAAACAAGTCACCTAACACCTAGGTCAAAAGTCATTAGCTGGATTGTCTGAATGGATTGTCAAATGAGTCATGCTTGACCGATCATCACTTCTAACCCAACGCCTTATCACTAACTTGACTGGGGTGATGTTTGTAGAGGGTTTGGTTAGAAGTGGTTATTTGTTAAAAGTAGAATTAACCAAAGCGCTTTGCTTAACCTAGTTTGGTCTAGGAAGGACGGATTTTAACCAATTTCGGGTATTTTCTGTAACATTTTTATAATCAGTTCAACGATACATCACGGACAGTTGAACTTATGTTATTTTGTCATAGCCATATGTGATAAAAATAAACTTTCATTCTTGTCAAACTAGTTGAGCAGTATACAATAAAAAATTCCAGCTACCTGATGGTTAATGAAACAACCGACTATGTAAGGTGCCATCCATCCAGGAATTTGCGCAATTGTATTTGTTATCCCTTTGAGTGTTCCTATAGACAAAAAATGGTTGAATCGTACATTATTTTCTGAATTAACTAAAATAAAGTGGCAAAGTTTACCAGAATAATTGGATGCAATGTCAAGAATATTGCTGATGTGTCCTGTGTAGATTGCACTACTGAAAGTTACTGACAGTACGAGAAACACATACACTAGTTCTTGTTGACATCCAACCTGTGTCAATATCAGCAGCATTAAACATGGAAAGAAAATTCCTGTAACAATAACTTGTTATTATTTGTTTTATACGTTCAGATAACCAACATAACACACTGAAAGGGACACAAACCTATGCTGTTGAACGTTTTCCTTGCCATTGTAATGGAGAGTAGCCGTCTTTTTATGATGACATCACAAACAAGACTGCACGAAACACTGAAAATCCATGCTCCAAGATACGGTAATGCTGACCGTACACTATTCTGTTTAAATAACGTACTTCTCAGTAGTGATATAAAAACATTGTTTAATAGCTGTAAGCACAAAATTGGTGTAATACTATCATAGTGAACTCCCGTTTATTTTACGCTCAAACATGCGGAATTCTTGTCGAATTCAAACTGAAATGTCAGGAATACCGGATGATTGGTAGTTCATTGTCGTCGTGACTTGCAAATTACAGATTATGGGATTGGTGAAGTTGAAAGGATGCAAGTGCTCAGCCGATTCAGTTGTTTATACAGCATTAAGCGTTTCTTATCTTTTTGATAGTGTAGAGAGAGCTGAAATATAGAGTAGTACGGTACCTTGCTTATGTTGTAATGGAGTATGTCTGCTAGGTAGGTTGGAAGATCATTGATAAATGTATACAGAAACCAGTTGTAACAAAAATGATTGATTACAATGGACCAAACTGGAAGCGATGTAAGAATATTCTTCCATGGAGGTTTGCTGCGAGACTTCTACAGCAGAAACTTTGCTATTAGTAGTGGTAATATGTGTTTGAACCGCCCAAACGTTACAAATCATTATGCTAGGTTTGGATACATGGGATACAGGTTGACAACCTTAAATCTGGAATGACAGACATGTTGGATAAGTTATGTTTTTCTCGGTTATTCGAGATTTGATCTTTGTTTAAACACATCTAATTCACTAGCTAAACTTCTTACCTTACTTTAACAGTACCTTGCAAGTAGTAAAAGTTATACACTTAAAAGAGATAAAAGCGCTAAGAGAAATTTCCTTATAAAAAACTTGCTAAACAGTGAGTTTGATTACTATAATAGCATCATTTAAACCTGCTACAAGTAGCAACAGGCTAGGTTTGACTGTTTGAAATTAATGCATTAATGATGTTTCCAAGTCTGAAGTTGCAGATCTAAGGTTGTCTTCTGGTATGAGTTTCATGAAATTTCACTGACAAGTTTTGTAGAAGTATCTGTGTTAGACTGGATGTATTTTCTTTCTGCATCCGATATCCAAGGATGATGTTGAGGACTGTCGAAGGCAATGAATTTCCAAAGCATGGAATAAATTATTCCTGTGGTACCTGTAACAGTTTATCTTCAAATTTTCACGTTTGATTTAATTGATATCACCAACAATTATGAAACATTACTATTACCAGAAACATAAAAAGCATATTTCCATCCATAGTAGTCGATAATGATTCCTGTCATAAACATTGCAGTTGTTGTTCCAAGATATAATCCTGGAGTGGGCATTGGTCATATGGATGAAATCGTGGAATATCGTAGAATATGTAGTAATAATAGTAATAACATTGACTAGTGAAAAGTATATTTATGTGAAACTATTGGGGTTTCTGTGACGTTCAACAGTTAGTGTACTACAGTGTACAGCTTGCATTTCAGAATTTATACAAAATATTTCGTTTTGTTTTGCGATAATAGTTGAATACAGGAGGGTCTTGATCTATGAGCGGCATATTCTGCAAAAGCCAAAAATAAATCTGCATAAACCGAAAATTGAATATACTGAAAATAGCAAAAGGGGCAGCTGAAGGAGCATTCAGTTATTGTCACCACTGCGCAAAACTGCACATGACACAAGCTTACTAGCTGATACACCCGACGGCGTTGCACGGGTGATTATTTGACTTAACATCAAATTTGAATTTGATGTTAAGAAACCATGTGATTTTAAAAAATATTGATGTTTTGCACCCGGTGTTGCACGCGTGATTGCGTAATGAAAAAAAGCTCAATAATGACGGCATACAGCAAGATGTATGAAAATGAAAATAAATAAAAAAACATGTTAGCATTACAGTAAAACTAACAATTAGGGGACAAAGTTGGAGTTCTAGGTGGGGGTAGGGCTAAAAATCTGAACTTAATTCCGATGGGTCCTAAAGAATAGCTGTGCCAAATTAGGTCCTGGTTGATCAAAGGACCTAAAAGTGTATAGCGAACAAGCACACACAAACAAACAGTTTTTTTTTATTATATATACTGTATATGACAGAAGAGATAATAACAAGCATGTGTTAAGATTTGTCACGTATGATCAAGGACTTCCTGTATTCGACTTGCCACTTAACAGTTAAATTGTAGAATTATTACTTGAATAAGTATAAATCAAAACACTCACCCGAAAAAGCAATAGACATTAGTGTACTTCGTTCCCACGGTGTACTCCACTGTGATATTAAAACTATCACAGCTGGGAGAGTTACACCCTGCATGTATACAGTACCTATTTAATTTATGAACACAATTCTTAACGAATTTTTTTAATTTAATTGAATAAGACGTACCTCAACAAGTCCTTCTACGGCTCTAAGACTTACTAGATACCAAACACCTTGGTAAGCTGCCATGGGGGTTAAAATTGCTAAAATAGAAGTTCCTAACAGTCCTAAACCAAACACCCAAGTAGGGCTGAAGATTTCGGCCAATCGTCCACCAGGAATTTGAGTGAGGGAAAAACCCCAGAAAACTGATCCGAGAATAATTCCTTGTTCGTATTTATCCCACTGGAATTCTCCAACAACCTATTATTCAAGCAATATTCTGTTATCACTCAACCTTATTTAATATTAACAGATTGAACAAAAAAATGCGGATCATCCATAGAGGAATTTGCATGTTTTTGTACTCACTGATGATGAGGATGATGTGCTGTTAGTGATATCACTAGGACATTCCGATGAAGTTTCATTTTTATACTGCTGGACGGCAGTGTTATTGACCATTACAATTAAAACCATGCTTAAATTGCTCCGCAAATAAAACAGAATGGTTAAACCGAAACATCCTGCATATGCTGTTAGGTACCGTGCTGAAATGCATTCTGAAATTGCAACAGTTGACTGTGAAAGCTTCAGTAGGGGAAGCTCTTGGAACAATTTTGACACTGACATTTTTAACTTTGGTAATATTTGTTATTAACGCTTAATTTACATGCCTCAACATAAATTACATATAGGAGGTCACGTATTAATTTACATGTGGGATAACATCAATTTAAAGGTAGCATCTTAATAAGAATAGGCCAGGTCAATGTCTTTTGTATGTGTGTGTGTGTGTGTCAATCCCGATTTGGCCTCTTTTTTTGCTACTAGATGGAGTTGGTTGGTTGGTTTTAATAACACTTTCATTTTCATTGTTGGTTTCACTTTGGTGGTTACCTCGCCCTTCGGGTAACGCCGCTCGTGCATTAGCACGGATGTACTTCTAGTTAAAAAGTAATAACAAAACCAACGCGTATGCAACTGTCCCAAGGTACAAGATATCGTCATCCACATGTGCGTAAAACTACAAGACCATCACGTTTATTACTGTTTGAGAATTAAGATTTGTCCAAATGTACAAGATATAGCCTGGGCTTCAACATGTTCACACTACTTAAACTATTACTGCTTTTATTGATCTTTGCACCTGATCAAATTGTAGGCCTCACAATACACTAATATTACAGTCAAGAGTCAAATCTAGAACTTGGTTAATTAGGCCACGATAACATTCACTAGTTAAGTAACTACGATTACTTTTACTACAAAAAAAAACATACTATTTTGTTGAAATAAAATGGTGGATGGGCTATTCAATGGGATGATAGTATGATAGTATTAAAACCAAAGTGAAAAAAAGAAAAAACCGCAAACAAATTACCAAAAACGGCCAAAAAATTACCAAATGGCTAAATTGTGCATATTTTGAGGTTTAAACACTCAAACATCCATTTGGAGTTTGATTTGCCATGAAATGAATGTAATTTTTAGACATATTCGTCATGAGATGTTAGATGACCCCCCCCCCAGAAGTCAGTTTTAAATCCGCCACCGTTAGTATTCAAATGCTTCTTCTACTATACAATATTTCCAATTTTTTGAGTAAGACGACTTCAATATTTCAGCATATAAATACCGGTATTAGATCAACATATGCCTGCAATTAATAAACAATTGATTATGCTATCTTTGCACAGTCGAAATACTGCAGCCGTTAAAATAAAATAACTAATAAATTGTTATAAGCTCGATTTATTAAAAAATAATCGTATGAGAAAAAGATATTAAAAGTTAAAACCAGAATTGTGCCAATTACCTGTGATGCAAAACATTCTTTTCCACTTTTCTAGCTACAATTGGCTTTTTATGATCGGCAGTAAAAATTAAGGTTCTGTACTGACAAGAAAATTATTACCGTATTGTACTTTGATTGTATTGTCTTTTGATTAAATAGGGATCTGAAAATTCGCCTTATATAAGAAGTATTAATTGTATGCAGCCAGATTTCTGCAGTGGCCAGCATTGGCTATGTGTATACTGTATAATTTGTGTTTCAATTTTAATGAATGTTGCATAAGTTTTTTTACAGCACATCATCGTTTAGTATTAGCTTAGCGATATTTCTGTGCTTGTTAGCACAATGATAAAATTATATAATACTAGTAAATAGCCCGTCAAAAATGACGGAAAAGTTATTTATTTATTTAGCTCATATTGCTGCGCAATATTCGTTATATTCGTTACAATATTTTTTATTAAAAATACACACGGTTGTTTCTATAGAAACAATATACACGCATGCGTATAAGCAGCGTTATACACACCCAGAGGTCCTGGCTTATTATTATAAAAATTTGTAGATTATTATTGCGAATGACAACAGGGTGATAACACATCATAAACACACACGATATCTTAATTTTAATTCAGTTCATATAACTTTTTTTGTTTAAATTTGTAAAACTTTAATTTAAAACATAAATAACTTAATTTTTTGGACTGTTTAGATATTTTTATACACTTTATATTAGCCTCACTTGTGAGTGAGTGAGCTGGGAATTGAATATATACTGCCATCTACAGGCGTTTATGAGAATACACTGTATTGTCCAATGTACCAAGAATCGCGTAAAGTGAAAATCCTTGAATAGAAAATAGCATAAGTCCAATGTAACAAAAATCGCATAAATTGGATCGAAAATTGCAGAAATCGAAAATGAAGCGTATTCGTAAAAAGCATTTTTGATGTACTATACTTGTTTAACTCTCATCTTCAGCAAAAACCTTCATAAAACTATGAAGATCGGAGTTAGGAGATACCTAACTTGGTATCTCCAGACCATGGAGATACCGAAGTCTAAATTCTAATTCCATGATAAAACCACGTTTCAATGCCAAGGATTTGAAATTCACAAGATAACCTAGCTATTAATAGTATTACTGTACTGCAAGTTACACAAAATCAACATAATTGTAGGCCATTTTGTAAGGAAGGCTCACAAGTAACTGAAGAATGATACTTTGACGAGATTTTGGATGCAATTTTGGTTTATTGATGTGAGTTTTGAATAACTCTCACTCAAATCAATGACCTCTTGTAGGTTTTAAAATGTTAATTCTGTAAATTTTAACCATTTCACAAGATCTTTGGAACGGAAAAGAAACTCAGGATATTCTGATGCACACTGAAGCAAGGATCGATTATGACGGTGAAGAGTTATTTAGTTGCTAAGGGATTATTATGGCTGTTACCATCAAGAAGGTATCCAAGATTATTAAATAAGGTAATAAAAAATCCAAATGGTAAAAAATGTCAAGTTTTTAAATGGAGAATTAGCCTTATCAATGGCGTTTTACTGTGAAGCGATGCATATAAAATTTTATGGCTTAGATGCTGTTTGAATGGTGAAATACCACTACTACTTATAAATAGAATAATGATGATGATGATAATGTATAATAATGAAATTATTCACTGGTGCATAACGTCAACTACTGTACTTATATTTTTTAGTGTAATTAGTTTTTTTTATTTTGGTATTGATTTATAACATTAACAGGAGTTTGGCATATTATGCAACTGACAGTATGTCATTGAAGATTTTTTGTGTACTGGACATTCATAGTAACTGTTCATGCTTTTAAAACGTTTGTTAGAAAATCACAGATATGTTTTGTGGAAATGTGTTCCCATTGAATCATTCCATTAGCAGTCATTCCACAATGTGAAAATCATAGTGAATTCTAATGAGATTACACTTGTACAGTATATGTAAATATTTGCATGCAAATTTGAATTGTGAATCATAGAAAGTTTTCTCCATTTATACGAATTCCTATACAAAGTATACAATATTCGGTTTCGCTAAAGTTCGACGAAATCCTAGATGCTCATGCCAGAAAATCTCGCTATTATGCAATTATGTATGGAGTGCGCGAGTTATTGGACACTCCTACCTGTCTTCTTTTGTTATTTCGAGTCATTTGAAGTTTTCAAAGAACTTGGCTCGCACGGAATGAAAATCATTCTTGGTTATACAGTAGAGTTAAATGATTAAATTTTTACAGTGATAATACTGTATGATAAATGAACATTTAAATGGTTAGTGAATAAACAAATAAGACACAAATATGTGATAATACTGTTATCATTTTTATTATTTACATTAGTAAAGTTCCCTAAAGAGGCAATGTCACATTACAAATTCTCCTCTAAATTCTTCACCTGGCCAATGAGAAGACTTGATGATCACTTGACCATAATGTCTTTTGATTGGCCGATTTTGAATTATCAACAGTATTGTATTCTGATGCTTAGAGATGAGTGGTGACACTAATATAACTGGTATGAGTGGTTCTACCATGGAGTTATAATTTTTTTTCTGCTTTTCCACTTTTAAAAATAGAAAATATCCATTGTATGTCAAAATATTTTATCACTGGATAGAGCATAAGCTTATTTATGAAGAAAAACAGCGATTAATTACACAAATTTAACTTCAAATGAACTTTGAAGAAAAATAGATCTAAAGTTACAAAACACACACGTGTTGAGATAAAATTGTAATTGAAAACTTTTTCCTATTAAATTCCTGATGCTCGATGGTCACATTATTTTATTTGAATTTTAAATCTTTCATGTTGCTTAAAATAAATATTAAAAAAAAACATGCTTTGTTTTGACAATCTATCCAGACAATCTAGCTAATGACTTTCGACCTAGGTGTTAGGTGACTTGTTTTCAATAAAATAGTGGTGGTGGTGGCTGATGTTTTTTTTTTTTTGTCATTTCGGTATCAATTTACAACAATGGTACAAATTATGTAACTGTTATACAGTCTATATGTTTGTACTAACTTTGTTAGATGGATAAAGAGAAGATGGTTTTCTTTTAGAAATTGTGAAGCCATTTCTATTTACATATGCAGTAGATATAGAATGATCAGAAATTAATTATTGACTGATTTTTGTTATGATGCTGTTGTCATGCGTGTATACAGGGTGATATGGTCATGCCTGAGGGTCATTATTTTGACTCGTATCCTAAGCTACCTGTTAAATATAACCCAACAAAAAAAAATGATTGACCCAATAAAAATGCTTGATAAAATTCGAAAACGTTTTGACAAGTTTCCCAATTTCCATCGAAAATTGATGAAATAGCATCCCAAATGCTTTTTCTCTCGCTCGATCGTCCAATCAACATACCATTGTAGTCATACTAAAAGTGAAGTTTAGAAAAATTGGGTAACAAGTAATAGGTAAGAAAACGTTTTTAAGGCCCCACTATTCTTTTGTGGACATGTTTGTTGGATGGGAAAAGTTTGCTTGGATGATGAAAACATTTGGAACTGATTTATTTTTTCTTTGGCATTGAGTTTTGGGTTTTATAAACAGTATGATATATCGTATATGGTGCATTGTTGAGGGTGCTGTTGGCGGTGTTGTGGAAACCCAGAGACTCCATTCGTTCACACTCTCTCTCCACTAGCTCTTGATCATCATCAATGAATGTTACGATCAGCAGCATCAAACTTGGAATGAAAACTCCTGAAAAAATGAAAAAATGGTTACATTTATTTGTTTGTTTTTTCAGGTAGTGGTATATTGAAGAATGAACATACCAATGCTGTTGAATATTATTCGTGTTATTGTAATGAGGAATAGCCTTCTTTTAAGAAGGACATCACCATGAAAGCTACACAAAATGGAGAAAAGCCAATCTCCAAGATAAAAGGTAATGATGACTGTAAACTATTTCGTCAATAAGGATATACTATTTAACATTGTTACTAAATAATTACTTGCTTATAAATTTGTGACAGATATGCGCAAATTTCATGTTGATTCCAAAACAATATTCATTCATTAATATCCATTCATTGTATACAATCAATGTTTATACTTTTTAAATCCGTACTCACTGATAAAAGCAGTGCTGGTGCCTTTGGGCTTTCCTGGCTTCTCGCACTCCTCTCCCCCCAAACACTGACTAGTTGCGATCTACAATTCTGCCAACTTTCAGCTTTATAGCCCGTTCGGTTTTCTGGAAAAAAAGAACAACACCGAACCACTACTATTACATTCTATGATGTGTAACGGTAGGATAAGCATATTGCACAGGATATGCATGTTTAACTGGGGAAACTCTTGTACTTAAGGACATGGCCCTTGTATTTCCATCCGTTGAAAATACTAACACTAACTCCTATAGTGTTATGCTCATTGAGTAGCACATCTACCATTTTTATTTCAACACGATCAGCCGAAGTGTTTGACAGCTGCACAAAACGTTATTTTTTTGGTAGTAAAAGTAATCTAAAATCTTAGTCACTCACAATGCTATCTAACCTCAACTTATTTAGATTTGGCTCTGAATGTAATGACAGTGTATTGTGAGGTCTACAATGTGACCAGATGTAAAGTACAAGAAATGCAGTAATATTTTAAGTGATGCCACATGTTGAAGCTTAGGCTTATCTTGTACCTTGGGACACAGGCTTGTATCTTGTGATATGTCTCAAACAGTGATTAATGTGATGGTCAAGTCTCAAACATTATTAAAAGTCCTCGCATTTTAAGTCCTGTGGATGCAGCTACCAGCAGCACATCTGATGAACAAGAGTCCCTGTCATCTTCACACTCATGTTTAGACCAGGACGTTGGCAGCAATACAGAACAGGGATATATAATTAAATTTGGGAGTGAAAAGATATTTGATAGAGCTGTATGTGCAATACGATTTGACATAGGCCTATGCTTACGCACTTGCTTAAATTTGTTATTGTTCCGAGGTACACTACTGCTCTTGTATCTTGGGACAGTGGCAGGGGGTTTAGTTATTATTTTTTTAATGTTATCTTTAAATTGATGTTATCCCACAAGAAAATTCATACGTAACCTACTATATCTGCTTTATATACAGTACTAAACGTACAATTAGTTGGTACCTGTAAATATTTTCTGATTTCCTCAAAATTTTGTACAATACATGGAACACAGGCTACCTTGTGGAGGTAGGTAGGTAGGTACTTGAGGTTCAACGAGGGCACCGACTGGCTTTTACAGATATGTCATTTGGCCCCAGACTTTATTGAAATTAGAAATTCAGAAATGATTATGAGATGGGAATGATAAACATGGAACAGGGTTTTATGATGCAGGAGAAAACGGGAGAACTCCGAGAAAACCTGCCCCCATAGTGTCAGATTCCGAACTGAATCCACATGGCACGAGTGGGAGGCGAACCCGGGCTACTGCCGCCAGAGGTGAACGCTCTGTCCACCAGGCCACCACGGTGCCTGCTACCTCTTGTGGAGATGCAAATTTTCGCACTTTATTTTTTTCCATATATGTTTGGACCACCCTAGTGCCCAACCAATGGAAACTGTTTGGCAAGAAGCTGACGTCACAGTGGTCACAGAATACTTTACTTGCTACTCAAAAAATTGCGTGTAACACGTTGCGTTTATAGTGTTTTTAACAGACAAACAAATGAAAACAATTTTGTAATTTTTATATTTTTATTTCAATTTCACATAATCAGAATTGCTAATTGAAACGAATGCATTACATCCACTTTCAGAGTATTGGACAGTTCTTTTGTAATGCAATATTGAACAACAAGTATATTTGTTGCCATCTTGTAAATTCAACAGTTGAGGTACGCTAATATGTTATCACCTGGCTTTCATCAGTGAAGCAAAAGAAAATCACCTATTTTATGACATTAAATAGCTATGGTATGTATTTATATTCCACTCAAAATGTTTTACTATATAACGGGTGCGGTAGTGAAATAGCCAATTATTAAAACGCCATAAGTATTGAAACATTTATTATTTTTTTGATTTAACATATACTGTTTTGAATGAAAGTACATAAAAACATTTAATGTATTGAAAATACATTTTGGATATTCCTTCCTCTTTTAAAAAAAATTATTCAAGGAAGATGACTTCTATTTTGTCCCGTTTACTTTGGCCGTTGATCTCCGCTCTACAAATCCATAAATGCCTCCTTTCACACAAATTTTGGTGTGGGAAGTCAAGCAAGTTGTGAATTACTGTGACGTTAGCTGCTAGACAAAGAGTTTCCAAAACTGCCTACATTTTATTAAAAACCGTCAAGTTGCAACTTCAACTGCTTTGCGATGCGAGGCAGGTTGAAAGTGAAGCTTTCCCAACCTGGGTTTTGAAAACTGGTTTAGCAAGAAGCTGACACCATAGTGGTTCACAAATCGCTAGACTTGACACACTAAAAATTGAGTTGTGACAGAAAACCATAACACTTGAAAGGTTTGTAGTGATCGTCTTCTCTGCTAAGTTTGCACGCACTGAACGGCAATACAAGAGGGACGAAGTGGATGTCATCAGAATACCATATTTTTTTTTTTAAAAAGGAAAGTATATTCAAAATGAATCTTAATTAAATTAAATGCTTTTCGTCTAGTATATGTTAAATAAACAAACTAATAAATGTTTCAATACTTGCGACATTTTAATAAGTGGCTATTTCACTGTCGCATCCTGTACAAAAAAATTCTTAATTACATCTATAATGGATTCTTTACACTTTTAACCCCATAGATTTCTTGTTTATATTATCGTTATATATTATACTTTTAAATATGCATGAAATAACATTTTTTGAAAGTTTCGATATTTGCCAGATAATCTGTCAATCTTCCGACAGGCCGATCTTGTGATCCTAAGAGTGGTCAATTTAATTATTTTGAATGGTTCTGAATGACACTCTTGAATTATCAACAGTATCGTTGACGTTCATTGATGACACTATCTGGTATATAACTTACTATTTGTATGTTAATGTTGTAATGAAAGTATTGTATGCTATAACGATGATTTTCCATCATCACTCTTTGGTTGATCATCACACCCATCTTTGATTAATGGTACTTTATTCCATGGTTGCTCTTCACCACTTCCAAAAATTAAGTAGAATATGCCCGCAAAAATATTTATTCCGCAGGGGATGTAGAATACTTTGTTCCACTGAGTTCTCGTTGACTGGAATGAAACATCACAAGCTTTAGATTTGTTAATATTTCACAGAAAACAACAGCATTATAAATCAGTGCATACTATTCAGTTACATGAATATGCTGAAATCTATACGGTATATAATAGCAAAAACATTTGCTTCATTTTATGAAAATAGTTTATTCAATAACATACCTGGTGTTCAGTAATGTAACCAGCAATGTAGGGTGCTAACCAACCAGGAATTTGAGCAAACGAATTGGTAATACCTTTCAAGGTACCTAGGCATACAATGGGTATTAAAATATAGAGCTTTTGGATAATGTTTTATGCACAACTAGTAAAAAGCCTATAAATCCACAGGCACCTGACGTCATCTGGTGTCAACATTGAAAACACCGTTTAGTTGAATTTAAATTTAAATTTGAATTGAGCCAATGAGTTATAGGTAGACAGATTTACATTAGCAAATTATTATAGTAGATATTATAATTGCATAGTCGGGGATTACGATAAGTGGAGGAAATCAAGTAAGATTTTTTTTTGTTGTGGGGCCTGGCTATCCAGAATTAACCAAACCTGACTATGTATCATTGTTTTATTTGTATAACAGGCAAGGTAAATAATTATTGTCTGAAAATTAATATAAATTTTGTGTAATGATTTTTTTAATTAATTTGCCCTTGTGGTTATGGAATTTTTTTTATGATTAAATTAAATGAAATTTTACCTGAGTAATTTGGAGCAATGTCAAGAATGTTACTAAAAACTCCTGTGTAAACAGCACTACTGAACGTCATCGCTAGTACTAGGAAACCGTACACTAGTTTTTGCTGATATTCAATGAATGTTACGATCAGCAGCATCAAACTTGGAATGAAAACTCCTAAAAAAATTAAGATAGTTAGATTTATTTGTATTTTTTTTCCATCAAGGTTGCGAAATATTGAAGAAAAAACATACCGATGCTGTTGAATATTTTTCGTACTACTGTATTGGGAAGTAGCTTTTTTTTAATAAGGAAGTCACAAACAAGGCTACATAAGATGCAGAAAAGCCATGCCCCAAGATATGGTAATGATGACAGTAAACTATTCTGTCAATAAACATTTATTATTACAAGTAAATTTTATTTCATATAACCCAATTCATTGGGTAGTATAGTACTATGCAATACGAAACAAAAACGAAAGTGTACCGGTATTGATATTGTGGAAAAAATCTTTCATTCATTCTTGGAACTAAGAATATACGAGGGGCTACCAAAAAGTTCCCGGACTTAAAATGTCCCGGATAGAAGAAGTATGATACATAATTATGCTGGTAGGTAACTCTTCCAGTAATAGTAAAGAATCAGTCTAGTGCTTTTCGTTGCTGTGGAAAGCCACATTTGTGTACAATTTATAAATACTTACAATAAATAAATACCCCCCCTCCCTACGATTTTTTTAAAAATTGAAAATGAAGCTGAAGGGTAAACAATTTGACACAATAGATGAGATTTAAAAGGCGACGTGCTAAAGAGGCTTGCAAAAATAAAAAGGGGTTTTCAGAAAAGTTTCCCGATCATTAAAAGCACATGATAAATCAAAGCATTAGGAGATTCAATCCATTCGATGAAGATTTAATGATTAGAAAATCCAATACATTAGAAGATGAAGTTAATTGATTTTTATGATTATCAATTAATAAATACTTGAACTCTTGGGTAGCATGTCGTAGTACTGTAGATTTACTTTACTGACGTAGTTATTGTCACTCGACAGTGTAAAAATGTAGACAATCAACGATTCTGTTGAACATGTTCGAAATTGGATTTATTTGTAAGTTGTTCGTTATTTGCTTGGTATTGTTTGAGTAGATAGATGGATAGCATTACAACATAGATTGCAGTATTACCTTGTGCATGTCGTAATGAAGTATAGTTGCTAGATAAGTTGGCAGGTCAGTCATGAACGTATAAACTAACCAGTTACAAGAAAAATGGTTGATGGCAATTGCCCAAACTGGAAGTGATGTAGCAAAAGATACCCATGGTACTTTGTGGGACTTCTGTAAGGCAAAACAAAAATCGAGTTTTCAGCTCTTTGAGTTAACTCTTTGATACGATAGTTCACAAGAATGAGCTATCGTATCACATTTTTAACTGCCGAATATTAGACCACATTAATAGCAATATAGTATTGCGGAAATGAAACTGACATAACTGGTTATTAAATTTTAAAACTTGTGTTTATGAGTGTCACCGTTAAATTAAATACTGTCTAATTAAGTTAAAACTCGGTTTTGATTAGTCAAAGCTACAATTAACTGGTCGACTTTAGCACAAACATTTTTTTTTTGAGTTTGGTGGCATTGCGTTAACTAGCCTAACCTAACCTAACCTAACCTGGTTAATGTTAATCGGGTTTGACTAATGAAATCGAATTTTAACTGAATTCAGATTTTGGCGATAACATGAACACACTAAAATACCAACCATAGAAGATTCCGTGTTTTTAAGATTCGACAAAATATACGTTTTTTCTCGTTCCGATATCCAAGGGTGCTCTTGGGGAGTGTCATAAGCAATGAATTTCCAAAGAATGGAATAAATTATTCCTATGATACCTGTAATGATTCAGTATTCACAAAATCACAGTACAAGATACTCGTATCTAATCCAAGTAACCAACTACCGATATGTAGTTTATATTAGAACATGTTAACCAAAGAAGATGGTTAATTACCAGAAACGTAAAACGAAATGGCCCATCCATAGTGTTCAATAATAGTTCCTGTCATAAACACTCCAACTAGCGTTCCAAGATAGGCTCCTGGTTACAAAACATCAACAAAACATGCAATCGTTTGTTGCAAATATCGTTTCAGGGTCAGTAACTTGAACTTACCGGAATAAATTATTGCAAGCAGTGTACTTCGTTCCCATGGTGCACTCCAGTGTGATGTCAAATAGGCAAGTGCTGGAAAAGTTCCTCCCTGTAGAAAATATCCCATATATTTAAGAAGCAATGTTCAATTAACCTAAAGATTTTGTTTTGAAACAAAAGAGTATTACTTCAGCAAGTCCTTTCACTACATTAAGAACTACTAACTGCCACATGCCTTGTTCTGCCGCAATGGGCGTCAAAAGCGTTAGAGCAGACGATCCAAATAGTCCCAGTGCAAATACCCAGCTGGGACTGAACACTTCAGCCAATCGTCCACCAGGAACTTGGGTGATAACGTAACCCCAGAAAAATGCACCAAGAATGATCCCTTGTTCGTATTCATTCCATACGAATTTACCACCAGCCTACAACAGATTTGAAGGCCAAATGATCATTAACATTGTCTTGTCTTAATCTATCTTTTTTGACTAACCGTTGATGGAGAAGATGCGTTGTTGAAGATATCAAAAGTGCTTTCATTTCCGTACTGTTGGATGGCAATGGCAGTGTTGTTAACCATGGCAACTATCGCAATGCTGAGATTGGAACGCAAGCAGTAGAGTATAATCAAACCGAAACATCCTCCAACTGATTGCAAATAACGTGCAGAAAGGCATTCTGAAAAATAGAATATTGCATAAACAGGTGTTCTGATGTTCAGAAATCCAAACTGAATGAAGTTTTTGTTTCATTTACATTTATAATGCAAATATAGTGCAAATAGAGTTAATTTACAATGGGAATATAGGAAGTCCTCAATTTGCGGTAATTTTTTGTGGTGGAGTACGTGATAGAAATCTTTCTAAATCATATGTGAGAAAATTCGGCTATATTGCGATTTTATGCAATAGTGCACCAAGGCACTGATTGCTGATTATTAACATTAGCAATACTAATTTTCTGACTGTCAGTTACATTTTGTACTTAAATTATACATATAGGCATATATCAAATATGTATACATAAATGGTATATATAAAATATGTATACATAAATGGTAACTATAAATTCTGTATTACTTCCAAATTTTCATACAGCTGGATAAGGCTATTTGAAATCCAAATTTGAAGAAAATTACTTCACCTGTTACGTGGGAGGCTTTCCACTTGTTTGTCATTGTTTCCTATTGCAAGAAGAATTGGCTTTGTTCTGATACCAACACTCATTATATGATTCTTTAAAAAATATATATATTGGCCAGAAAGAAACTTCTCTACCGTGTCTGTCATTCCCGAACAAGTGATACATGCCACCTCACTTCCTGTATTTGAATTGAATACAAATGCTGCACAATTACAAAACGATGTCGTTGTACAATAACAAAACTATGATGTATGAGAAAATGACGCAGAAGCTATTATAATATATTGCTTTGGACTATCGTTTTGGAGCAAATGACCTAAGAAAGTATTAAAATTTCTTAAACGTTTTCTTTTATCCGTTAAAAGAAAAAATCAAATTTTCGTCAAACTCTGAATTAAAAATTCAGAGTGTGAATTGAATTTGAAATTCAAATTTAAACTTAAATGTTCTTTCACCAATGGAAGAATAACCAACAGCTATAATGTGGCAAACTAATCTAGATTTGAACATTCTTAACTTAAAACAATTAGTGCATCATGATTAAATTTAAAGTAGGCCTATATGGAAAACCTTATGATAAAAGTTTATTATTAGTACAGTATATTGAAATTTTCATTTCTATTGTCTTCATTGATGCCACCAAGAAATGCTATAAGGTTGGAATATAGCATTTGAATGTCATGCGTAATAAACAGATAATTATTCAATTTTTTATAGCAAAAGTTATAATTGCTACGGTAATGACAACGATTAAATAGTAGGTTTTTTTTAATATAATGTATATAAATAATCATGTATATACTTTAAAAAAAAAGTTTTTCAAACAATACCTTTGTTGCAAGACTTTGTATTCAATCCAATGATAAATTCCAAGCATTAATATTGAATGTAATTATTGGAAGCGACCCAAACATTATGAGAACAACTTCATAATATTTACACTATAAACTATAACTTTGAAATTGTCTTCAAAGTTTTTTGTTTAATTTCAGAATTAAATTTTGCAAACCAAAAGGAGCTGCGTAACAAACTGTGGATAATACAGATAATTAGTTAAGTTACGGTTAACAGTGTTGGATATAGATTTCCTAGTTTAGTATACTGGTTCATTTGAATCAGCTAAATACATTTATAATACAGATATATTCATACGTGTGTTTACATGGATACAGTGGATTAGTACAATGAATCAAACCAACAGGGTTATTTACTAACATAGCTTCTTCATACAGTAACACATCGTCAACACATAACATCTTAATTCAATCCATAAAACCGTGTAAAACACAAATCATATTTTTTGAGAATCCCATCTTCAGCAAAAAAAAAACCATAAAACTATGTTCCAATGTCAAGGACATGAAATTCACAAGACATTGTCTAGCTAGTACGATAGTCGTTCTAAAAGTAATGCAAAACTGGTCAAAACTTGTTATAACTGGCATTAGTCGTTCAAATTGCAAATGCAAATTGCTATAGAGGTGTATAAGAAAAGAATCGTTTTCTTCATTGCACGTGAATAATAGATTCCATGCAGATGTAACGTGCCGTCATTGAGTCCTTGACCATGGATGGGTGAATTCTGTCTGACATCCACAGAAGGCTACACAATAGCTACGGAGATGACACCATTGACAAGAACAGTGTGCACAGATGGATGAAGAAGTTTAAAGAAAGGCAAGCCAGTCATTGAAAACAAACACGTGCAGTGAGAAACCATCAATTGTGACAACTGCGGCGTGCGGCCACGTCTGCAAAGTCACTGACTTTGAAGTGGATTCAACAGTGACACCTGAATCTTTTTGAAGAGGATTCGAGAGTTAGGTTTAACAACGGCACAAATGCATCGCATCAATATAGTCTTCATCGCGTGCAACTGAATTGAGTAGTATTTTTTTTTTTATAAATTAAGAGTTATTCTATTAACATGTTCAATTTGAACGACTTATGTCAGTTAATAAAAAAGTTACGACATTTTCAAATTATACTTTCGGTACTCTCGTATTACTGGTTATACAATCTTAACTAGTAATACGACACTCTTCTTAACTAGTTATACAATCAACATATTTGTTAAACTAGTTATACAATTAACACAATATTCTATTTACATTAACTTCAATTCAGGCTTGAATTTAAAAAAGTCCGAAATAATGATGAATAGATTAGAAATGATAAAATAAGATTTTATGAAGCAGGAGGAAACGGAGAATCCTGAGAAAACCTGCTCCCGTGGCCGTGGTGACAGACAAACTGAATTCACATGGCACGAGTGGGAGGCGAACCCGGGACCACTGGTCCAGACCACCAGACCACCCAAATTTTTGAAAATATTAATCCCAATGCAGTACATGAATTCTCGATTTATGTTCTTATTTTGATGAGAAAAATTTGTCACGTGTTCAACATAGGTGAGAGAATTTCTCTATTAAACAGATTTGTACGATGGAGCACAAGTGACTGAAAAATTCCACTTTGACACTTCATGGATTTAGGATGCAATTTTGTTTTTTAATTCATGCGAGGTTTCAGTATCTCGCTCAAATCAAGAACTTCTTGTAGTTTTCAAAATGCTAATTTTGTAAAATTAAAAAACCCAAATGGTGAAAAAATGTCAACTTTTCAAATAGAAAATTAGCTTCATCATTGGCGTGAAACGATGCGTATTGAAGATTTGAAAATTTCATATCTTAGGTACTATTTGAATGGTAATACTACTAAATACTACTTATATACGGTATAATGATGAATAGAATTTTATTATTATGTGTATAATGATGAAATTACTCACTGGTGCATGATGTGAATTATTGTATTTAAATTTAGTGTAATTAATATTTTTTTTCTTATTCTGATATCGGGTATAACATTAGCAGGAGTTTGACATATTGTGTAACAATTTTTTTGTGTACTGGACATTCATCGCAACTGCTCTTGAACCTTTTGGTAGAAAATTGCAGGAATTTTCTGTGCAAATGTATTCATGTTAAATCATTCGAATAGTGGTCATTTAAAAAAGTAAGCAAAATGGATACCTGGATAGGATTACACTTGTACAGTGTGTAAATAATTCCATACAAATTGTAAATTGTGAATTATAAGAAGTATTCGCTATTTATGTGAATTATTAATGCAGTGAAATCCGGTTATTGTGGTCACTTTGAGACCAGTGTTTCTTGATAACAATAGCCTGGTGATAACATTAAATGATGCTCGTAAAACATTAAACAGTGTCTTGGGACCGCATAGCCTATTAATAAACATTATCCGTGATTTTTAATAATAACCGGATTCTACTGTATGTAATTTCGCTAAAATTTAGCCAAGTCTTAGATGCCCATGCCAGATAATCTTGCTATTATGCAATTTATTTTATTTTTTATTTTATTTTTCACGAGCCAAAAGGTCCAAATTATACATACAAACAAAACACAAACTCATACAAAATTCAATCACATAGCAATATGTGTCTTTTTAAAAGACTATCAATTGACTATTACTACCAAAGACTATTATTTGGCATGGTATGCACGAGTGACTAGACACTCCTGTACTTGTTCTTCTTATGTTATTCCATTTATGCTAGGGTTTCACAGACTCTCTGAAATTAAATGCTTCTTGATTACAGTGGATCCTCTATATACGTTATTAATCCGTTCGAGAAAACATGACGAATACCGGTACCCAGGTACTGAATTTGACGACTATAGAATCAATGGCAATTACTTTGTGCATCTACTCCAGTTTTGTTACCCAAGCCTTACTGTTAGCACTTCACATAATTATTAGTTCACTTTTTAATATTCTATGATTTTGTCCTTTTTGAAAAGTGACTTTTTATCACCTTGATGCAACGAGAATTTTAAAAAAATCATGCTGACCTTTTGATGACGAATATCGGAGCATTATTATGTCGAAAGAATGTGACGAATATCAATATAGTGGTTTACTGTATAAATGATTCAAGTTATACGGTGATGATGTGTCAAATGACCATTTAAATGAGACTAGTGAATAAGCAAATAAGACAAATAGTTATAACACTGTTATAGTCTTTATTTATTTTTAGTAAACTGTACTAAAGTGGGAATCACGTTACAAATTGGTATCCGAATTTTAACCCAATTCCCATCCGAAGTCTTATCACCTGGTCAATCAAAAGGCTGTTTGCTCACGTGACCAGTGACCACAATGTCTTTTGATTGACCGAGTGATGAATTCGGGTATGAATTCGTAACTTGACGGTTCCTCTCAGATGTCTCTATATAGTTTTACAATATTTACTGATGACAAAAAATGAAAACAATTTTGTGATTGTCGTCATTTTTATTAGAACAATCTGTAAAAAAAAAAATTAATACATGGGCTTTCTGAGTGTTTGGTGTATCTCTGTTATGCAATTAAACAACAACTATCTGCTAACATCCTGTAAATTCAAAAGTTGAGCAAATTTGTGTCATCATCCGATTTTCATCAGTGAAGCAAATTAAAATTACGTATTTTATATAACTATTGCACGTATTTACATTACAATTGCAATACTCTACTGTATACAGAAATTCTAATTACATTTCTTTGCGAATTTGTCGATCCCGATGGATTCCCTCACTAGATTGTACTCTTAAATGTGCATGAACGAACATTTCATGAAAGTTTTAGTATTTACCAGATAATTTGTCCGAGTTTTTTACAATCCTGGGAGTAACCAATCATTATCTTGAATGGTCCTGAAAATGGGTTTTCAATTATCCAGAGTATTGTACTTTGTACGCTTATTGATGTCACTGACTGGTAATGGTGTACTGAAAGTACTGTATGCTGAAACAAGTGGTTTTCCGTCACCATTCTTTGGTTGACAATCACATTCATCTTTGATTGATGGTATTTTATTCCATGGTTGTTCTTCACCAGTTCCAAAAATTAGGTAAAATATGCCCGCAAAAATGTTCATTGCGCAAGGGATGTAAAACACTTGGTTCCACTGAGTTCTCGTTGACTGGAATGAAATCAGAAGAAAGCATTAAATCTGTGCATATTACAGGGTGTTTCACTCGCTATCGGCTCCAGTTTTTCCCAGCGAGTGAAACACCCCATATAGCTCGTAAAGCTGCTTGTGTGGGATGTACCACTTTTTAATTGGTTATAACTTCGTAATCGTGGTGGTATATTGAAATATATCTGCAGTCAAACGTGAAAAGTGTGTTTTTGCAGGTGGCGTTATTGTGGGTATAAATTTAAAACGCTTTCCCTATAGGAAAGTAACCTTTTTTTTGCCGGACCTTGTATAATAGCAAAACACTTGCTTTATTTTATGAAAATAATTTATTGAATAACATACCTGGTGTTGGGTGATGTAACCAGCAACATAGGGTGCTAACCAACCAGAAATTTGACCAATCCCATTGGTAATACCTTTCAGGGTACCTGGACGTATAATGACTATTAAAAGTCTAGCTTTTGAATATATAATAAATTATTCATAGTCAAGGCTGACAGAGTAATTTAGTACGGTTTTTTTTTTGTAGTGTGGCCTGGCAACCCGAAAGAGAGCCGAACCTGACTGTTTTTTTCTTTCTCGATGTTTCATTTATAGTGTATATCAAGCAGGGCAAACAAAACATCAATATTCAATATTAACTTTGTGCAAAATTTCTTAGTTAATCTGCCCTTGCGAGTCATTTTTCCTGAACCTGCTCTCATTGTGCATAGCACAGATATATTCATAAGCTTATACGGAAGTCTTATTAAAAAGCTTTAGTTTTTTAAAAGGTTTAAAAATAAATGAAAACATAACAATAATAAATTAAAAATTTTACCTGAATAATTCGGGACAATGTCAAGAATGTTACAATAATGTCCCGTATAAACGGCAGTACTGAACGTCATTGCTAGTACTAGGAAAACGTACACTAGTTCTTGCTCATATTCAATGAATGTTACAATCAGCAGCATCAAACTTGGAATAAAAATTCCTGAAAAAAATAGTTACATTTATTTGTGTTTTATTCTTCTTCTATTTAAGTTGCAAAATATTGAAGAATGAACTTACCGATGCTGTTGAATATTTTTCGAGCTACGGTAGTAGAGAGTAGCTTTCTTTTAAGGAGAAAGTCACAAAGAAAGCTACATAAAATGCAGAAGATCCATCCTCCAAGATAAGGCAATGATGAACGTAAGCTATTCTGACAATATAAGCATGCACTATTAGAAGTAAATATCATTTACTGGGTGGTACTGGTTGTTACTTTTGCATTGAGAAAACAAGAACGAAAGAATACTGCTTTATGAGCAAGCTTTATTTAGTCTTGAAAATATGAATATAGTAGATTGATGCAATGATATTTGACAGTGTAAAGTTGTAAACAATCCACTATTCTGCTGAAAATTTTGGAAATTGGTTTTATTGTAACAACTAGTCTTTCTTTCTTTGCTGTGTATCGTTTGAATAGATAGACGGGTGGAAGTTCGAGTAAATAGTAACAATAACATAGATTGAAATATTACTTTGTGCATGTCGTAATGCAGTATATTAGCTAGATAAGTTGGCAGGTCGGTCATGAAGGTATAAATTAACCAACAACAACAAAAATTGTTGATGGTAAGTGCCCACACTGGAAGTGATGTGGCAAAACATTTCCATGGTACTTTGTGGGACTTCTGTAAGACAAAAGAGAAATTAGGTTTTTAGCTGTTTGAAAAATCGTCTCTTCTTACTCTATTGAATATAAGATCATGTAGTATTGTGAAAATGAAGGGACGATACCGGTAACTGGTTGTTAAATTCTATAAGAAAAATAACTTTGTCAGTAAGATACCGACCGTAGAAGATTCGGTGTTAGACAAAATATATTTTTTTTCTCTTTCTGATATCCAAGGATGCTTTTGAGGAGTGTCATAAGCAATGAATTTCCAAAGAATGGAATAAATTATTCCTATGGTACCTGTAATGATTCAGTATTCACAAAATTATAGTACGAGATACTCGTATCGAATTTAAGTAACCAACTATGTAGTCCATATTAGAGCATGTTAAATCATGGTTAATTACCTGAAACATAAAATGATTTGGCCCACCCATAGTGTTCAATAATGGTTCCTGTCATAAACATTCCAACTACCGTTCCAAGATATATTCCTGGTTATACAACATCAACAGACATGCAAACGTTTGTTGTAAGTATTGTTTCAGGGTCAGAAACTTAAACTTACCGGAATAATTTATTGCAAACAGTGTACTTCGTTCCCACGGTGCACTCCACTTTGACGTCAAATAGGCAAGTGCTGGAAAAGTTCCTCCCTGGACAAAATAACCCATGCAGTCAAACAGTGAACGTTTAATTATTTACTTTTGAGAAAAAACGAGTAATTACCTCAACAAGTCCTTTCGCTGCTCTAAGACCTACTAAATGCCACATGCCTTGCTCTGCCGCAATGGGCGTTAAAAGCGTTAGAAAAGACGTTCCAAATACACCGAATGCAAATACCCAGGTGGGACTAAACACTTCAGCCAATCGCCCACCAGGAACTTGGGTGAGAATGTAACCCCAGAAAAATGCACCAAGAATGATCCCTTGTTCGTATTCGTTCCAAACGAATTTACCGTCACTCTACAACCAATTTGAAAGTCAATTATTACCATGAGCATTGTCTTAGTGGTTGTTTTTTAACTCACCAAGGATGGAGAAGATGCGTTGATAATGATATCATAAGTACTTTCATTTCCATACTGATGGATGGCAGTTTGGTTAACCATGGCAACTATTGCAATGTTTAGATTGACACGCAAACAGTAGAGGATAATCAAACCGAAACATCCTCCAACTGATTGCAAGTAACGTGCCGAAAGATATTCTGAAAACAGAACATATACCTATATACACCGTCAACAATGACAAAAACATTTTAGATCATGTTCCCTGGTAACATGACGTCATTCTAATTTTTAGTGTATTATATTGATAGTAATAATTGAGCAGCATCTGCATCTGAAAAACATTTTCTGATTTCGGTGTGACAGACATATAAACATACACACATACATACATACATACATACATACATACAAACAACCAAACAAACATACAAACAAACATACATACATACATTTCCAAAATCGCTGATCATCTGTTGTTTGTGGAATTGAAGGAATTGGTGGTCAATACGACTCCCAAGAAATCATACGGTATAAAACCGGGTAAATCCGCGATGATGCTTCTCCTAACGGTCTATGAT
>JAQIWH010000968.1:0-37287 GCA_034695005.1 Cryptops parisi | reverse complement strand
TATATAAAGTTTTAGAGAAACTAATGACCTACAGATGGTGTGAAGGACACAAGTGACACACTGGTAGCGTATTCACCACAAGTCACTAAAAATGACCCATTACCAGAGTAACGTAGTACTTTTAGTGTAGGTAAGGTAGCACCTATTCCACTTGTCGCTGTGTGAAAAGCCCGTATGTCGTAATTCTATCACGATTTTCTGCAGACAATGGCATTGCAAAGAAAAGTACAAAGAAGAAGAAGAAGAGAGAGAGAGAGAGAAAAAAGAATGTGTTGAGAAAGTGTTTTCTTCTTCTTCTTCTTCTATCTATCTATCTCTTTGTAGAGCAGCAGCAGATGTAGTGAGAGTGGCTCAAGGTTGGCGTGGGCGTGGACCTCGAAACAGACGAGCGAACGCCATCATTGCTTTCTAGACGAGGTCAATGTCACGCCAACGGATTTGCAGCTCGGTTGTGGCGGCGGTCGATACGGAGCCGTTGCCCTGTGGGGCTTTGCAGTATAATAGTGCAAACAACCGATGAAGATGTTGATGATGATGATGATGATGGTGATAACTATAATGCATTGTTCACTATTACTACCGATTTATAGTAGTAGTTAGTTAGTGCAGAATACTAGACTCTTTGAAACAAGTTCAACATGGCATCAAGTTCGGGGTTTGCTTCAGTTCTTATTCCTCTTGAGGAGAACGTGGATTTCTTTTTCGGTGTACAGCTACTCGAATCGTCAATTTATGCGACTTTCTGCAAAAATTTCGCATAAAGTACTAACTACTACCAGTTTGTAGTATTGCTAGTATCTGGAAAGAAGTTTAGTATGGTGGGAGTTTGCAGAAGATGGTAGAACGCTGCTTTTTTCGTTGTAGATGAATCGACTTTCCGCGAAAATATCGCATAAATCGAAAAGTACTAACTTACTACCAGATTGTAGTTTTGCTAGAGGTGTGGTGGGGTTTGCAGAAGATGTTGGAACACTGTTTTTTTCTTCTTTGTAGAACCACTGGAATCGTCAATTTTTGCGACTTTTCGCGAAAATATCGCATAATCGAAAAGTACTACTATCAGTTTGTAGTATTGCTAGAATCTGGAAAGTCGTTTGATATGATGGGGTTTGCAGAAGATGATATCACCTCTGCAAAAGTTGTTTGTTTTTTTTGTGAGAAAGTGCATTTTGACTATACAGACCTCGATTTATGCGACGGTTATGATACGCGAAAACGTTGCGTGAATCGAACTACTGTATCATCAATTGGTAGTCTAGTAATATTAAGAGTTTTTTGAGATTTGATAACTACGATGCGTCGTTTTATGTTTACTAACTTATACTAGTGTGGATGATTTGTACTGCAGTAGGCCTACATGTACAAGTAAACTTCGGCATTGCTAGAAGACTTTTCAAAGAAGTTTAACATGGTATCAGTTCGATTTTGAGCAAAAGTTGTTGTTGGCGAGAACGTGGATCTATGTGTTATACTCGACTAATGCGACGTTCTTGTGAAAAACTTGTCATAAATCGAAAAACTACTAATACTGACAATTTGATAGTAGTATTTCTAGAACCTTGAAAGAAGTTCGATATGCTGTCAGTTCGGTTTTGAACCACGCGCTTTTCTTTCGTGATGACGTACTTTTCTTTTGCGCTGTACAGATAATCAATCTTCGATTTATGCGATGTTCTGCAAAAAAAAAAAAAATGTCGCATAAGTCGAAAACAACAAGTACTGGAATCTGGAATAGGATTTAAGTCTTATGGGATCAGTTCGGTTTTGTGCGATATTTGTTCTAGGAGAAAAAGCAAAAAAGTAGATGTTGCCGTACAGTCCTCGATTCATTCGAGGTTCTTGTTGTGCGAAAATCTTGCGTAAATCGAAAATCGCTAACTGTATATCGAAATTTCCGTTGCCGTAAACTGGAGAGAAAAATGATGAACAGTGGAAAATTCCAGGTGAGGACTAACATGGGCGCCACACGTGGCGTACACATTGTGCAAGGCAAGCAGAAGGCGCAGAAGCGTTCAGTCGTTTCTGCACCATCGATAAGCGAAATTTTCTCGAACACCTGGGAGAATTTTTCCAATCGCATAATAACGAAATCGCATATGAGAAACTCTGTGAGAAATTTAAGTCAAAATACTTTGTTTTGAAGCGATTCATTGAAAACGCGCAGATCTCAGTGCGAAAAGCGCGTTTTCAAGTGATCTGCCTTAAAAACATGGCGAATTCTAGTCAAAACAGCTCAAGAACTCCCTGCAGTTGTATGGCTGAATTTGTAGAGTACATTAGTTGTTAATAGACTAAAACACTGCCATTTTGTAGTACCCATTAGGAATTCGTGTGTATTTCAATAAATTCTATTTGATCTAGTTTTCTAATATATTGGGGAAAACTTTAAATCAAAACTTTAAAAGAATCAATAATCGTTAAATATTACTGTGATCCTTTGGGGGTATAAAAATTCCCCCCAGGTGGCCAATCAGATCTTCTACATACACATTAAGTGCCACTCGTTGACATGCAAATCAAAAATGATTTATAAAGATACATTGACTCGTCTTTGTGCTATTTCAATAGTGGGATTAAAAATAAAATATGAGCAATCTATTATATAGACATTAATTTTGTTGTGCTAATTTGTTTTGTTTGTTTTTTCGAGTTGGTTTCACCATGTCATGGTTTCACCAAGTGCTATTTTGGTGTCAACGATTAAGACCGACAAATTGTAGGCAATTAGCATGATCTAGACCAGTTATTTACGAACTAATTACAAGTTGCATTATTTGTGCATCCATATAATGTAATATCCATATAATTTGTTTTACAAATTGCTCTACTTGCCACACCAAAAATGCAACTTTATGAGACTTTTAGAATGAATGATTTTTTTTTTTGGTATTGGTTTTGCTTTGTGGAATGGAATGTTTCATTGATAAATTATCTTGGAGAAAAGAATCCAGCTGATGATGACGCAAACGTGTTCATTTTACTTTCAAATCACTAGTGATGACTGATAATTTCGACAAGATGATACTAGTTTGTTAGATACTGTACTGTAGATATAATGTTATCATCATTTTGACTTTGTAAACGATTGACGTACGATTAATTAATTCTAAAATTGCAAGAGATATAATAAAAACCTTGATATTTTTATTATTACATTTTGATTTCTATATTTATTTGTCAACATTTAGATTCTGTAGTTAGTAGAACAAAAGAGTTGGCACTTTTTGTAGTCGATGTTGATAAGAGTAACTACAAACAGCGCGATTTGGCTTGTGCATTATCAAAAGTATCTTAGTTGATAAAAAAACATATTTTCCAAACTAGACGTCGAAATTTGTTTATATCTTTACAATCATGTGATAACCGATAACGTATCTTTCAACCAAAAAATACGAGGTTTCCTATTTTAAATTTTTACTATGTAAGTCATCTCTACAAAATGCTACTTATGATAATAAGTGGTGCAGAACTACTGTAATACTCCGATTGTCAGATTGTAAAATTACAAGGATGTAATTTTTCTTCAGTGTGTTATATGAAAACGTCAGGTTTTAAGGTTTAGTCAAAAGAAAACCGTACGAACTTGATTGGTTATCTGATATCATATGATTGCATTGGTTATCCGATAATATACGATTGCAACTATATAGACATACTGTGTGAATCTTGGGGTCCCTGGTTTCATCCCCAGGCTGGGGCGAGAATTTTTTAACTTCTGCTTGTCATAGACATACAGAGTGTCCCTAAAATCTGATCTCATAGGAAAAGTATCCACTAAGAATTTTTAATTTATCAATTACCAGTTACAATATTTGTTCAAAATGACATCTATTTACTTTTAATATATTTTCGAATGTGTTCGACGCAAGACCTTTGAGAATGTTTACATATCGTACATACATGGGACCAGACATTTGGAACACCCTGTATAATGTAAATTTAAAAAATACAAAAAAAAAAAGTGTACATTTTTTTTATTATTATTATTGATTATAAATAATATGTTAATTAATATTTATTTTTTTATAGATAATTGATTACATTTATTTACGAAAAAATTAATTTGCATTGAATTAATAATTTTAATTAGATTTTAATACTACAGTACTTTCGTTCCCCTCCCCAAAATGTTTTTTAAAATTCAGTAAAAAAATATTTTTACAAAATAAAAAAAAGGAGCTTTGTGGTATTAATTATGCAGATTTCCACCGTGATATATATATAAAAAAAATTAATTAATCGATAGTCCGTAATTATATGACAAAATATGACAATCTCATTTACATTATCATATTCCGCTGTGAGTAGAGCGGAGTGATAGCGTTTCTTCATTGGTCGGCGCGTCAATGGGATGGCGCTGTGACTAGCGTCCGCGTTAAGCAGACGACGCTTGTGCAGTTGGCCCTGTTGGTTCGCTTTCGCTGCTGCGCTTTGTCATCGAAAGCGAGGAGAAGACGAAGAAGAAGAACGATGCCGGCAATGACGCTAACCGTCCTCGATGTGGGCACCGAAACCCTACTCTCTACCCTTGACCAAGATGATGATGAAATGCATCCCATGACGGTGGACATACCAGGTGATGTGTAATATAAATATTATTTAGACAAAAAAAAAAAAAGGGTATTAGTTTAAACCCTTTCGCGACCTGTTGCGCACGCCCGTGTTGTTGTTGCTATATCGACTACGACGACGCCGCCGACTCCGATCCGCTCAGCGAGAGCAACTGGAAAAACGAGGTTGGCCGCTTTTAGAAAACCAAACATGGCGGGTCGAGGCACGGAACGATGCGCACATGTCTTCCCAATCTCGACGCAGTTGGCGAGCTAGCAAGTAAGTGAGGAGCAGATTTCGACTCCTGGTTTTCGGCGCCCGTTTTCGCTCTCGGTCGTTGGACGCACGGGGAAAAAATCGGGAGTGGGAAGCGAAGAGAAAACGTGTGCGATGAAAGCTCTTTGTCAATGGGTTGACCAAAATGGCGAGAGGAGATATGAGGTGTTTGTGTTGTTGGGGTTTTTTTTTTCTTCTTCTCTATCTCTCGAAGAGGTGCGAGTAGAAAATGGGTACATGTTGGGTTATCGAGGGGTCGGGTGGTTGGTGTGGGAGAGGCGAAGGGTTGGCGCTTTCTCCCGTAGGGAATGAGAGCGGATGGATGGAGAAGGATCGGGCTGCGCAATCCTATGCAGTGGGTAGCGTACGCCTTCCTTTGTTTCACGTCGCTGTGTTTACATTGCGCGAACGAACAGCTGAGCGAACTTGACATTCGTATTAGCTTCTCTGCCCTAGGTCGGGAGATGGTGTTGAATGATTCGGAGATTGGGGGGCTATCCAGCTGCTATTTTGTAATTATTATAGACACCACATGGTCTCTGCGCCTCATCATTCGACGTCATGAGTTTTAACCCCTTAGTCATAAAATGAAGTATCGTAAACATCACCTACTCCCCCCCCCCTTCTTCTTCTTCTAACAAACTGATATTTATTTTTTTCTGGTTTATGATTTTGTTTATTTAACCGTGACTTTTTCAGTTATATTGTGAACGTTATGATCTATGAAACGAATGTATGACCTCGACCTTAACCGTTAAATGTTTTGTTTTTTATGCATCATATTTATCATATTTAATACACGAGAAAACGGAATATTGTTTCTATAATTTTAAATTAAACCCTTTTATATAATAAAATAGGGATCGTCAATTTAAAACAATCACAAATTATGTATACCCGTAAACTGCTTAATGTAAACAAACATACACCTTGCATCATGCTCGTATATTAAGGTTTAGTTATCTCTTAATGTATTTACTATTAAATTTAAACCTAATTATGTACTTATTTTACATAGTATCTATTCATTCATGTGTTTATTTTGAGGGGAAAAAAAACCAACCAACTTGTTTGTATTTTGAAACAAATCGAAATAATGGTTCATATTCCAACATGCCTGATATGATTCACCGATAATTGATTAACCAATTACAGTTTGCATTTCATTTGTGTAAATGACCTCATGGGTGTGATACTCTGAATGTCTATAGTACTGTACTAAGATACCATCGTTGTAGATTAGATATCATCACTTCTCGTTGTCTATGTATCTACGTAGACATTGGGAGTCTAGATTTTGCTTGTTCAGGGGGGACAATATCATGTTGTTTATGGTTGTGATCAGTTTTCATTACGTCAGTTGAGCTGAAACAGCGCAGTTTGTCGATGGTACGATATCGAAGTGTTTTGGGAAAATGATTCGACTCTTGGAAAATTGTTGCATAAATTGGCTGGATGCGCAGTTCTCTACTCCATTGCTGCGAATGTCAGATATCCTGAATTATTTAACCACACTGCCTACTTATGAGGGGAGAATGTGTGTGTGTGTGCACTTGAGTTGAATCAATAACAGGAAAAACCATTGACTGTGTGCCATGATGGCAAAAAGGTTTCTTCTTCGTTCCGAACCCAAGTGTTGGATTATTATTTTATTTTTTTTGTTCATTTATTGAAAACAGAAGGAAATATTCACTAGTCTTGCTTGAATTATGGTAAAAAGTTGATGAGGACGAGGATTTGACGATGAAGATAGACAAGGCTCCTAATGGGTTGTCAACGTTTTTATGCTCCCTAATAATAACCATTTATACAAAATAAGTCTGACTCGTAATTGATGGGCAATAAAAGCCTCAGGGGAGGGATCATTGATGGGCTTTAAGTAGAGGACTTGCCACAATTCGTCCAGTCCAGAGATACAATGCTGTTATAGATGGTCTATATACTGAGTATTGTTTGTCAAGAGTTTGTTAACCAAGTGACACTTTTATAAGGTTTTAAACACGAAAGGAATTTTAAACTTTAGTGATATTTTCAGGGTAACGTGGCCTGGCAATTTTACTTTTATTATGTTAAACTTTTTATTAGAATAGAAAGGATTTTGTTGAATAAAGAGCATATTCGTGTTTTAAAATGCTGTTAAAAGTTCCTTGAACCACTACAGTCAGCAGCTGAGTCATTGGCTTGCTAGGAAATTCTCCCTTCCTTTGCTTTTTTAATAATGTGATTCGGATGTTTTATGTAGACTGCCAATGTGTGTTGAGCTCCATAACCAATAAAGTTCAGAGCCGATCCCCAGTTGAAAATCGATCACTCGCAACAATGTCCACAAGATCAGGTTATAGTTTCGATACAAGTAGGCTGTTTATATGTGCAATATCCTGCTGGTCAGCTGAGGAAGTTGTTTTTATAGTTTTAATAGCTGATTGGTCTGTAATAGGCTATAATGTCAATTGGTGATAATCTTTGGTGAATTATGATATAGTGCATTTACACGATCCATCATCTGCACGAACTGAGGTGTGCAAGTTAAATCAACATTTATGGTTGAATAATTCTGTATGGTATTTGAAGGTTCTGGAAATCGTTGATTGTAAACATTGCCACTGATCCAGAAGTTTTTAGCACATAAATTAGCAGTATTTTCTGGTTAGAGCGGGGGGGGGGGGCAGTCTGATGTTGCTATTTGCTTGTACTTGGTTATGGGCAAGTTAGGTTAGGAAAAACAAAGAAACGTATTAAATGTATGGTTTTGTTTTCCTAATCTAACCTGCAAAATAAACCCATAACCAAGTGCAAGCAAATAGCAACATCAGACTGCCTCCGCTCTAACCGGAAAACACCGAATCAGCTGTCATGGAAATATACACTGTTGCACCCAATGTATTTTTTGGTTATAATGATCAAATTGATTGGAATTAATAACACTGTAGGTCTTCTAAAACCACAAGTGATTTTTGTATCCATCATAATGGAGGATAATGTTTTTGAAGATGTGTATGCATAAAATGTGTCTTCCATTATAATTGACACACAATTCAAAAAATGTTTTATGTTTCCATGCCATATATTGAATTCGAATTTGTTTTATTAAGTTATGCTTTTGACAATTTGTCAATAAAAAAATTGGTTCATCTTTTCCGTCTTTGTAGAATCTTAAGATAAACTTTTAATTTTGTGGTGCTTGGGAAAAATTAAAATTGGGTAGATTATGAACTTTTTTCTCCTTGGCACTTATCCTGTCGGTTTAAATAACTGACTTTGGATTCTGTCCTCCATTCTTCAGCTAAATCTTGGGAGTGTTGGACATTCTTCGAAGATAGGAACTAGGCCTACCCACCATCTTCAAGTTTTCACACATTGCAAGATAATGATGCTTTTACTGCATTGTCGTTCTTGAGCTAGTGTTTTGTTTGCCCAGTTGTAAAGATGTTTCATTTCTAAAAGAGGTGTCCTTGTGTATATCTTGTCGTGTTGTTGTCTTGTCCAAGGTCAACCCACTGGGGGTAATTGGGTGGAGTTAAATTTCTTTGCCCAAAAAATGGTTGCCGCTAACATTGTAGTGATGGCCTCTCTAAAACATTTTTAGTGCTAGCATTTTAGAGCAGGTGTTAAAAAAACGGTTATGAACCTCGTTATTTCCGAAGTTGTGCATGAAAGCATAAACAAACAAAAAAACAAAACAAAACTAGTTTCTTTCTTTGTGACAAAAAGTTATATAAAATATACTGGTTGGAGAGTAGATTCGCTTCATTTGTTTTATGTTTATTTCACCAACGTGTCGTTGGTTCGTTGCTCTTGTAGACACATTCTCTATTTGTCATGCATGCCAAGCCAAAGAGTTGGCGTGATTAGGATGTTCACATGGTAGGATTTTAAATTTTAGACCAGTAATGAATTCTTAGCTGGTGGTTGTTGTCGTCATAAACTTAAGGAAATATCACATGTCAACCAATCTCTTGTTTCTCACTTGCTGAAAGCTAATGCTTGTTTTGTGATTATATTAAGGCTTTCGGCCAGAGTTGCTATTATGTGTAATGCTTGGTTATGTTTTAATGATGAACTTAGTGAAAGACCCTGTATTCTTAGGGTATGTTTTAAGAATTCCATCTTTGACCAAGACTCATTGACGATGATGTCTTAGCCAAAGTTGAAATTCTTAAACCTTCTCTTAAGAATACATATGAATTTAATGATGTAAAAGTCAAATTTCGGAATCAGTCTTGAAGCCCAGATTCTGTAGCGCAAGGTATTGGTGCTCTGGTGGGGTGTTTTGGTATTCATCTCACGAGTGGGTCTCCAGAAAGACAGACAAATGTCGAACCATATGCTGTATGTAGTTGGAATCTAGCATCGCTATCTCTTCATGGCTGTGTACATACATACATTTGTGTTATTTTATGTCGCTTTCTTTACTACCACCCATGCCCGCAGTTTCCCTGTGGCTGAGATCATGGAATATCCCAAAGATTGATTCGTTTTGGAACAAGACGATTCACTGTGTTTTCCATCATGTCGACCACAACGCACCAGAAAAGAAGTCACCGGCAATGGTTCTGAAATGTAATCACGCAACCATTTTTTTTGTGTGTTGTGTCTCAACACCACCCCATGTAGAAAATTTATTCTAGAGTTACACATCCGTTTTGCTCTTGGCAAAAATTAAAAACAAAAAAAAAAATATATGAACATAATAACAGCCTCCTTCATTTGGGTTGTCAGAAATGGAATAACCCAGGAAACATTTTCCTCTTGATCCTTACTTCTTATTTTCTGCCCCCTCATCCTGTTGGTGAGATGAGAGGCTTGTGGAAATAAAGGCAGTTTTCCACAGAGCAGGTGAACCAATGCCGTGGGGGGAGAATATGTTTCATACATCGAGCAATTTCAAAAGTGAAAAGCGGCAATTAATTACGTGTATACCCGTAGAACTATTGTGCTCTGGAGTTTGTTAAAAAAAATTTTGCTGTTCAGGATACTGTTGATTGCGAAACAATGGAACAACGAATTTCAAGTTTTGAGGATGGTTTGATATTGAGTGTTAAATGCTTACAGAGTGTAAATAAAATGTCCAGCATGCATATGGTACTGTATGACAAGGAGGGAAAAAAATCGAATTCTTGTCGGGTGGATATTAAAATCGATTATATGAAAACATACAATGCAATGTGGTGTAATTCAGTGAGTTGCTGATTGGCTGGGTGGTTTTTCAAGCTGGTTTGTTTGTTTGTTGTGAACAACTGAAACTGCAGATATTACATATCATAGTGAAATCTGGTTATTATGATTACGGGGTTATTGTTCTCATAAGTCAGTTCCAAGACACTGTTTAATTTTATCAGCTTGCTATTGTTATCAAAAGCAGTAGTCTCCCAAAGTGATAACAATAACCGGTTTCCACTATATTAAATTTTAGGCTATAAATTTAATATTTAAATATTATATTATATTATTATTATTATATTATATTATAATATTTAAATTTTCCATTATATTAAAATTTGTGTATAATAATGGAGGTGTGTCAAACATATGGCCCCCTCCAAACTGGTTGTGACAAGCTGATTTGGATGTTTTGCTATTGATGCGCCAAAAGATAATTAAAACAATAGAAAATACAGAAACTGATTAAAAAAAACGTTTACTTTTGTATGAATCACAAAGTTGTATAACAAAAAACAGTACAGTAGTTTTTATTGTGTGAACGTTGAAAATTCGAATTGCTGTGAATGACTTGGGAAGAGTGGTGGTGCTTGGGATGCTCACGGTAGCAATTTGAATGTCATCACAACCACAATCAACTCGAGACTGAATAGCAGCGTTTTGTTTAACGTGTTTTGCCCACTGCCAGCCATGCATTTTGTGAATGGCATTTATCGAATTATCGTTGAAGTTGTTTTTGTTTCACCGCTCGCTCACTGGCTAGGAAAACGTACTATCACCTTGAACAAAATGTGAATCAACTGTGGTAGGCGAATGATTGATTTCCAAGCTGCTTTAAAAGTTCAGTGACACCAATCTAAACGTAACACAAGCATTGTAAAATTTTTGTTCGCAATGTTTTGCTGTACATCGTCCATTTCACGGTACACCCTCCAGTATGAAATTTTCCGATGCCATGTTCGATTTTGAAAATTGTCGCAGAGAAAACAATGTTTTCTAAAAAAAAATAAAAAATAATCGTAATCGCGTGTAACATGTAATCGTGGTTACGCACGAGTATGTAACAGCTGCCGAGTGAGAACAAAACATGGTCTTGTTAGTCATTACAAACTTGCTACGCATTTTGTTTGCGTCATTTCTTAACCAAAGTCCAGAAAGAAATTGATACAAATCTTTCCCAAAGAGAATGGGTAGTTTAGAAAGTTTGTTTTATAGTTATACATAACTCAGAAGCTGAGACTGTATTAAGTGTTGAGTACAGCATGTTGATTAGGTTTCATACATTATAAAATTAAAACACCGCTAGAAAATTCAGTTGATTACTTCTAAAACTTGTAGGTTGTGCGGGTGGGTTTATCCAGCTCTCCAGATAAGACCTTTATTGGCACAAGATACTTGAGCAAAGGATCGGCAACGATTGAAATGAGAAGAAAATTGCACCGGGCAAACCCTTAAAAAAGTTAATTTATGGTTCGATTAATTGAACATGAGACTATTCATAAAAAAAAAGGAATAAAAACATGATAACATAAAATTTAAATTTTAAATAAACCATGGGCATAAAATGAAAGTTTGAAAACTTTGTAGAGCCCTAGTACTACACCATCTGGGAAATTCAGCTGTTTGAATTTTGATTTCGATCAAAGATATGTTAATATTCTGGATAAATAAAGAACAGATACGTTTGTTTTTTGCTGTAGCTAAAAGAACATCCATAAAAAGATAATAAAAAATATGTAAAATTTTTTATTTTTTTAATTGAATAATACAACGTATAGCCTTTTGGTTATAAATAATAAAAAAACAACTGCCAATATTGTCTGGTATAGTACATAATCTGCAGAACTCAAATGTTCAATTTATTTGCCGTTTTAATTGAGAGATTTGAAAGTGTTCTGATGCGGGGATAAATTCAGTACAGTACAAGGATAGCTTTTGTTTTACCATACCGTACTGTACTGTAGTTGTAAATTGATGGTATAGCTATAGACAGCCAGCAGACTCTATCCGAAAGGCATTTCTGGTCTTCGCGGAAAGTTATGGTGTTTTGACACCCATATGGCTGGGTTTGTCCTCTTCGAAAATAGGTCTCACGATTTATTTTTCTTTCCCAGTATTTTCTTTCTCAACAAGAGAAAGTTGGAATGACCTTGAAGGAGGTTGTTGGTGCTTCCTCAGTTGAAAAGACTCCTTGCTGGTTTTCAATGGCTGGCCGAAGAGTTTTCTTTTGTTGGCATGGAGTTCACGCTTCAAGTCGAGAAGAAACATGGTGGTTTAAACAATTTACGCTAGCTGTCAAAAAAATTGAAGTTTTACCGAGAAGAAACAACCTGAGTTGTTCCCTTAACGATGTAGGTAGTTCCGAATAATCGATTCGAGAAAAAGAGTTATTTTGTAGTACATGGAAATCTTGCTATGCAAATCCTTTGATCGGATTTCTTCGAAGGAAATTCATGAACGTGATTCATCGGATTTGGTAGGAATAATAGTTGTTAGGATTGATTTTTGAATGTATGAGTTTATTTATATTTGGAGTTGGTTGTCTGGCGATGTTAATGCCCATTTAATTAGGTATTGTGTAGGTTGATAATTGTTTAGATAGGAACTCGGTGGGCATTAGATTAATGCCTGTTGCTGGGATTAAGTTAATCATCATGGAATTTAATTCTGTTCCTGGGTTTGAAAGTTTTGATTCTTAGTAAAGCACTGCAAAACTTGAGTCACATCAAGAAAAATGGATTTTTTTGTTGTTAATGGTGGTTTTCTTAGAACAGTCCTCAGGAGGTTGGAATGAGGATTTGGATACAGTAAGCAACAAGAACCCAAAAAGAACAGATGTAGGGTGAATTTATTTGGCAGTAAGCGAAGTGTGTCATTGGGGAATAGAACGTTTTAATTTTCTTTCATATTGGAACGATTGATGATTAGTGAGCCTAATTTGTTAATTGTAGTAAACAATTAGTTTGCAGTCGTTTATTTTTTGTTGTTACAGTACTGAATCATTGTCATGCTGATTTGGTAACTTGCCAGAAAATTGTATGAGATCAATGAGATAGCATAAACTGTATGTTCAAATATAAGTATTATATATATATTGAGTAGAACGAACAATGATGCTTTTGATATAACTTAATAGTAAAATTGACTGTTTCAGAATTCCAGTGTGGATGTTAGAATTTTAAGAATTCAAATCCTCAGGTTGCAGATTAAAATTTTCAGGCATGTTCTTCTTAGACTGGATGCCATCATATTATACACGTTGAATAAATAGTCAAAGTGTGGTACTAATGTAATTGTGCTAACTTGTACAAGTTTTGAGAATTACAAGAACAGAAAACTGATTCATCATTCATCTATTATTTAAAAAATAAGTACCTTGGCATTTATTATTTAAAAAAGGAGTACTGTACCTTGGTTCATTAATATTTTGACTTGTTTGATTAAAAATGCAACTGGTAACTTGTATACTCAAAATGTCGGCAATCGATCAAAATTATAATTTATGAAAAACCATCAAGTAGGGGGGCAAGGCAGTATGATCATGAACACCACGACTTCATATTTTGAACTTGTTTTCATAAAGTATCTTAACGGTTTTGGCTGATGGAGATTCTGGACAAGGCAGTACCAGATGATGCAGCTTTAACTGGAGAACATTATTTGTATAACTTTGGAGTAGAGAAAGATACAAGACAACCTTTTTTATTTTGTATGAAATGATGCATGTGGTTTTAGTTTTGAAAGAAAAAAAAACCCAACTAGGGTGATTGCAGATGTTGGCATCAGGAGGTAACTGAGAAACCCTTTGGTACTTTCTGCTTCTGCCGTTGCTTTGTCGATTCTCTTCCTTTGTAGTTGGGGAATAGTTATCCCGACACTTTCTACCTTGTTGATAGGCTCGATTTGTTATTGAGGGGCTATGGAAGAGGAGGGGCTTGAGAAAGGGGGGTGGATGATGGAAACTAACCCTTGGCACGTGGCAGAAGCTCCATCTGCTGCAGCTGCGAGATTTGCATATATTATGCGCTGTTGCTAAAGCAAACAGAAGCAATGGTCACCCTCCTCCACCTCCTCTTCCCTGTTCTTGTAGTAGTAGTAGTAAAGGGGGGGAACCCATTGATTCACAGAAGAGCCCCAGATTAAACAGTGTTTGTTGGATGCCAGTGATAAAACTGGGGCGCATTCATAATCATTCAAATTAAGGCATACAAAGGCTTGCGGCAGGCTGTGATTGTGGCCCTGGATTGGCCATTACCATTAGGGCCTAGGACCCCCTGACAAAAGGCTGAATATTATAAAAGATGTCAGCAGATGGGGCCTCAGTCTATAGAGACCTGGGAGCAGGGCAAGGAGGCCCAGAGCGGACAAAGGCTGAGTGTAGTGAGTGATCACCAGGGAGCGAGAGCGAGCACGAGCACGCTGTGTATGAGTGTGACAAGAAGAGAGAGAGGCCCACAGTGATCGTCTTCCAACCATAGTATACTAGTGACTATCCTGTTGGAGTTTGCATGTTACTCTGCGCATCAATGAACGAGGCGGCGGGAATGATTTCCCCGCACTCCACCGAGATGGCTGATATTTTCAGCGAGTTGGGGGTTGCCTTGGTGGCATTCGGTGAGTTTTTGTGGATTTTGTATTTTCACCCATATACACGCTACGTGTTACTTTGGCAGTTGGTTGTTGTTGTTTTTCGCTGATGTTTTCGAACTTCATTTTCAACTGTTGACAACTCGTGTCTCATAAACTATCTTCAGAAATTGTTAAACACAACGTTCACCAATGAACATTAAGTTTTGTTCCGTGTTTAGATTAGGACTTGTCTGATATTTTGGTTCGATTTTCGTTGTTGACTTTGGTGGTGGTTTGTTGTTGTTTTGGAAACATCATTTTCAACTGTTGACAACTCATGTCTTGCAAACTAACTTGACGAATATTAAAACGTGTTGTTGATTATCAGTGAACATTAGGTCGTTTATAAATTATAACAATTTTTTGTGTGTAAAGTTTGCAAGAAAAAATGGGATTGTATGTGCAACAACTAAAGTCAATGTATACAATTTGGTACTGGCTGGTTTGTCTTAATTCGGTTTTGCAGTACTGAATCTTGAAATTTTGGTTTTGTCAGTCAACTTTTGGTTGTGAATTGCTGTCGTTTCTAAACTTTATTTCTGTTGACACCGCATGTGTTGCAAATTATATTCATGGAATATAATTTATATTATAGGGAATATAATATTTCCAATGAGCGTTGGGTCTTGTCACATGTATAGTCTAACTGCTGATGTTTATATGAATCTGGTACAAAAAAATGGATTGTGTGTTAGTGTGTGTAATATGCAGTTTGATAATATTGTTTTCTTTAAAGTTCTATCATAATTCGATATACATCGGGAATGACTGTAGTTGGCATCCTGGGTGTGTTGACACATGGGGATTTCTGAGCACTGTCACCATCTCTGTTCCGAAGAGTTTCAATGGCAGTTGGTGTTATTGGAAGCTGAGCAAAAACAGTTTGTTTACAATGGTCGTTGCAATTTCTTTCCTTTTTCTTTTGTTGAAGATGCTTCTGGTATTTACTACCATTTTCCAAATGACAAAGTTGAGGGTACAGTAGCAAAAATGTGAAGAATTGAGCCTTACCTGTCAAATTTTTGAAAAGATACTTTCATGAATTCAGTTAGTTGAAAATGTGTTTTCACGGGCAAGTTGGGCAGTGATGGTTTGAAGCATCTTTTTATTGACTGTGTTAGTAAAAGTAAATATACTGTATTTTTTTTTTTGTTTTTGACACATTAATTTTGTAATTTTATCTCAGCATGTTTTGGAGCTTGTCTCCTTGTCATTAGAGAATGAATGTTGTTAATTTTGTAGATTCGTATGCAGTTTTTATTAAAGGTAGTCTAGTGTTTCCAATTAACATGCACCATAACTTTAGTTTCATTTTCCCTCTGAAAGTTTGTGTTTTGCTAGCTGCTAGGATAACAGTTAGTTGTCATCCAGTTGTTTGTGTTTTACATGTAAACATCAACACCTTTAATTTCAATTTGGTTTGTTTTTTCTTGTCAGTTGGTGAAAAAGATTCATTGCATAGACCGTTATTAACAGAGCTTTTGAAAAATTGGCACTGTAACAACAGTAGTTTTTGTATCACTTTATTTCATTTATTCATTGATCAATTCATTTATTATAACTTATAAGGAAACAAGTGAACTGGATATGGATACTTTGGTGAAATGCTAACTAATTTGAAGTTTTAATTCTGGACAATTTCATGTCCATTGATGGACACTGTTGGCAGTTCAAAGATGAGGATTTTGTTTGTATGAAACTGTACTGTAATCATGTATTGTAGTAAAAATGAAACTTTGTAATTTGTTTTACATTGAAGAAATAGTTTTGAAGGTCAATATTAAACACTTAATAATGTATTAATAATAATTAGAAGTTCATGTCAGAGATTCTGTTAGATGATTCATCTGTGGTTCTGTCCAGTCATATTTCTAGAAACACTTTGTCTTTCAAATGTTTTTCTTGTTCATAGAGTAGTTTGTTGTAGCTGTAATTGTGCTTTAGTAGAACTAACGTGTCATTGGAATTAATAAAATCTCATAAATAGGATTGCTTCCTCGCTCAAAATTCAACTATTTATTCAAGTACCAATTGCACAATTTCATATATATATAGTATTATACAACTGTTATATTTATATGGTTTCAGCAGGTGCAATGTCAACTATTGTAGAGTGAATTTTGAAGATGTGTTTTTGTGTAGGTTTTGAAGCATTGAACTTGAAAAACTTGCTACTACAATTTGTGTGGGATCTTATCAGATGCTTAGAATCATCATAGCGTTCAGGCTCAAGAACAGTATCCTGCTGTTGTATATTAGAAATGTGATATAAGAGAGACAGTAGAGACACTAATGAGGGAAGTCACTGAGATATTGGCCAGTTTACGTTAAGTGCAGTTTTTGTAATTTTTTTTTAGAACTTCAAGCTTGCTGGTCACGTGAAATAACCAAATCTGACCAAAGTTAAATTTTGGTCAATCTAATCTATGAACATCAAACAACTTCGAACACAGTTGATTTCAATAGTTGTCATACGTGGCAAGCTTTTGTGTTCATTGTACTGTTATAGTTTGGAAGTTAATCAACATGTTTTGAGGTGCTAATTTGTTTTAGTTTATTAAACTATCCAATTAAAGTAATTAGTTTGTTATTAAACTTGGGCTGGAAATTGTGTCAAAAATGAGACCTGGATGTGTGTAAACAGATTTTTTGCGATAACAATATTTGTGACTTGAATCGATGGTGAATATTTTACTGATTTGAATTATTATTATTTTTTTTTAGGTGAGCGAAGTTTCAAGACAGATATGGCTTCTTCCCCAGGATCAACACTTGTTGAAAATTCATCGATTTCATCATTAGTTGATTCCAGTGAAGTTCTACTAGAAAACGGGCTGAACACGAAGTGCAACCTGTGCAACGAAACTTACACACTTCCCAAAGTACTTCCGTGTTTCCACACATTCTGTCAGCCATGTCTGGAGAAGCATATGGAAACATCTGATAAGTTGGCCTGCCCACAGTGTAACCAAGATTGCCCCCTATCTTCTCAAGGTGTTGCAGGACTCCCTTCCGACTATGCCATCAGTAATATTCTCGAGTCCTCTGCTATGGACGGAAGTTCCCTCCACTGCACCGGCTGCAAGAGTAAAGAATCCAACGCTGTAGCTCGGTGTTTTGATTGTGCTAACTTTCTCTGTCCAAATTGCGAAATGGCTCACCAATTCATGCACTGTTTCGAAGGTCACCGCGTTCTAACGCTGGGCGAGTTGCAGAACAGCAAGGATGAACTTCGCGTCGACAAGCCCGTCAACTGTTCTCGACACAAGAACGAACTGTTGAAATACTTCTGCAAAACCTGCAATCTGCCGATCTGCAAAGAGTGCACGATCCTCGAACACACGAAAGGCCTGCACGACTATGAGTACCTTTCAGACATTGGACCAAAGCAGGTGGAACAAATCTCTCAATTGGTGGACGACGGACGTGTGAAGTCCAACGACTTGCGGAACATGCTTAAAAGCGTGGAGCACACATCCAATCGCCTTCAGGTGCAGTACCACAAGGCTCAAAACGAGATTAACGAAACGTTTCAATTTTATCGTTCCATGATAGAAGAGCGCAAGCAGGAGGCTCTGAAGGAGCTTGAAAGCGTCTACAACTCGAAGCAAGTGTCGCTCACCGTGCTAGGTCAGAAGGTGCAAGAGGCCATCAACAAGATCTTTCAGACGTGCGAGTTTGTTGACCGTCTGACGAAATACGCCAGCAATACCGAAGTTTTGATGTTCAAGAAACTTTTAGATGTGAAATTTCAGAGTGTTCTCGGGTATAATCCTGATATCAATTTGCAAAATGTATACGACATTGAGTTTGTGTCCAATTATCAAGCCATCCAGGTAGGTGTGCGTAACACGTTTGGCTACATTCGATCAAACACTGACTTGCCAGTGACAAAGCCTCAACCCATCGCAAGACCCAACTGTTCCAATTCTCAGCCCGCCAATGGTCTCATCGAACGCCCATATCAAAATGGCCACATCAGCAGTTTTGAGTCCAATATACTGTCGAAACGTTTTAGTTCCACAAACAACTTGGGTCCCTTTTCAACGAGCCTTGGTGATATTAATCCTTATGAAAAGTGGTCGAGCGGGAGCAACGACAGCAGTATTTTCCAGAACGGCTCGGACCACTTTCCGTTGCCAACAGATCCTGTGATCGACTTATCCTCCAAACTAATCAATGCTAATATCAGTATTTTCCCACCAAAATCTCAGATCAAACGCCAAAAAATGATCTATCATTGCAAATTTGGAGAATTTGGAGTCATGGAGGGACAGTTCACTGAGCCGAGCGGAGTGGCCGTCAATGCACAGAACGACATCATCGTTGCCGACACCAACAATCATCGAATTCAGATCTTCGACAAGGAAGGTCGGTTCAAGTTCCAGTTTGGGGAGTGCGGCAAGCGGGACGGGCAGCTTCTCTATCCCAATCGAGTTGCTGTCGTCAAGACCTCGGGTGACATCATTGTCACTGAACGAAGCCCCACACACCAAATCCAAATTTACAACCAGTACGGGCAGTTTGTCCGTAAGTTCGGTGCCAACATTCTTCAGCATCCTCGGGGTGTCACGGTTGACAGCAAGGGAAGGATCATCGTCGTGGAGTGCAAGGTGATGCGCGTCATCATCTTCGATCAGCTCGGCAATGTGCTGCAAAAGTTTGGGTGCTCTAAACATCTCGAATTTCCCAACGGCGTCGTTGTGAACGACAAGCAAGAGATCTTCATCAGCGACAACCGAGCTCACTGCGTGAAAGTGTTCAACTACGAGGGAGTGTACCTGCGCCAGATAGGCGGCGAGGGCATCACCAACTACCCGATCGGCGTCGGCATCAATCAGACGGGTGAGATTCTGATAGCCGACAACCACAATAACTTCAACCTGACCATCTTCACCCAGGACGGTCAGCTGGTAAGTGCGCTCGAGAGCAAGGTGAAGCATGCTCAATGTTTTGACGTTGCCCTGATGGACGATGGCTCAGTCGTGCTGGCAAGCAAGGACTACCGCTTGTACATTTATCGTTACATCCAGATTCCAAGCATGGGGTTGTGAAGGACGCAACCCTTGTGCGCTGTTTTTCCTCCACCGCCACCGCCATCACTCTAATAATCACTTCGATACATATCTGCCCAGCTGAATTGTTATGGCAGCTGTTAATGTTGTTCCCGGGATGACGACGACGACGACAAAAAACACCACCTCTTCTCCTGGCTCGTGATCAGCGGGGTGGGCGGCCGCGTCCCCACCTTCCATCATCCCAGCTTCACCCAGAATCAACATAGAAAGAAAAACAAAGTTTTATGTCCAGTCATTTTAATAACTGAATATTGCTGTGTGTTTAATATGCAAATCAATACTTGTTAATGTTTTACCAACCACTCATCAAAGGCTCTCTGCTAGTTGGGGAGTTTTTTTTTCCTATTTATTAACTTATTTATCAAAGCACTTGAGCTCAAAATGTTAATATTTGTGTGCACCTATCGTAAGTAGTAAGTGGTCGGCAAGCGACCGCATCACTTACTTCGTATGCATCTCTTCGATGACGAAGACGGCGACGACGACGATGTACTATAATTCCATTTTTTGAATGTCTTGACAAAAATGTATAAGTTATTCTTCTCCATCATCCTCTAGATTCTCGTTTTTTCAATCCTTTGCTAGGGACCAAGTTGCAGGTGACGGGTTTACCTTCTTCTTCTTCAAAGATGTGTCAAAAGCCAATCGTTACCTTTTTGACAAAAACACAGTAACCCCCCAATTTTTGCTCACTTGCGGCAAGAACTTACCATAGGTGCACTTCTTTGTTGTTTGGTAAGTCAAATTTATGGTGAGCAATTTACCTCGGCAATGATGAAATTCCCATCAGATGTTTGACTTAATGAGTCTTTAAAATGACATTATGCACCTGTTTCTATAAATAGATATATTTTATTATAAACATTTTTGCTGTAACATGTGAGCTATCAATCATTGTCAGCGTTGAAAAAATGAAGGTCCCTGCAATCTGTTATGTTTACTAGTCACAAATTTTTTGGCAAGAATCTACTCGAAACCAGGCAGGAATGTTTTTAGAGCGCGTTTGTTTCTTCGTCATCCACATTACTACTACTACTACTACTACTACGTAACTACTACTACTACTCCTCTCTTCTGATTCGCTGATGGGAACTTACTACTACCAAGTAAAGTAACTCCTTCGCAAAGCCTGGAGCAATTTTTCAATTCTAGTTTTGTAGTTGTTAAATGTTTTATTTAAAAAAAAAAAACGAAAAAGAAACGAAACAAAAAATGGAAATAATCATTCTTTTTCTTAGAAGAAGGGAAGAAAAAAAATAATATTAATTAATTAATTAATAAATAATAATAATAATCTCATCCAGTAGTCATTGAATAGGAATTATTCAAATGTTGGACAATTGTTAATGATTTTGATTGAAATATTTAATGTTTTTAACCATGTCAGTTTTGAGTTTTTGAGAAAATCCCGTAAGCTTAAAGACAGTTTTTACCTATTGAATTTTGTATAGTACATTTGTGTACAAAAATTTATGTTACTATTGTGCTGAGTTTTTTCTCAGTTTTGTTTTTCATTTATATTTGGTTAACACTTTATGTTTGTTATATATATCCTGCCTGGTAGTTGAACAAGAGCAGCTGAAATTGGCAGATCTTTGATTAAGTTTTTTGTAATCATTTTTTGTGAACAGTTTATTATTATTATTATTATTTTATTATTATTATTATTATTATTATTCAACAAATTGTATTTACTTGATAAGTGTGTGTTTTTTTTTCTTCATTTTATTTTTTGTCTTAATATTATATACGGTCTTGCCATTTTTTTTTTCCTCTGTTGATTTTTGTTTTTTGTGGGCTCCTTCCGAAAAATAACCTTTTTTGTTGTCCGATCGTATTTTTCCCCGATTCGGGACCAAAGGAGTAATAATTGTAAATTTTTTTGTTTTTTATTTTCGTGTATCTGCGTTCCAGGTTTTTTGATCTCGGCTGCCTCAATGATTTGTTTATAATTTATTTGTGTAGACTCTTTTTTTTTTTAAGATACTTTTTTATTGGATTATGCCAGTTACTGTTGCTTCTTCATCTTAAACTGCATTGTCGCTCCAAATATATTATATATGTACACCTTCATCACAACTCATTTTTGAAGGAGTATAAAATATACATGTATTTTTTTTTTTTGTTATTTGAGAATTATAATTTTTTTAATGTATTATTTTGTTTTGTTTCCAAGTTGATCGCTGCATTAACAAGGGGAATGCTTTCATATTGTTGATAAATAATAATTATTATAACAACAAAAAATTGTTTTGTTTGTTTGTTTTGTTTTTTTTTAATTGTCAACTTCGTCAACATTCATATTTTTTTGTGTTTTTGTAATATTTTTTTCGGGAAGACGAACGAGCAACAGTTGCTGGATGGTTTATGTAGATAGTGTTTAGATTGTTACGAATTTTTCTGTTTTTCATTGTTTATTCCAAGTGCTCTTGTGATCAATCAGTTCAGCAAATGTCTTCTCCCAGTATAGTAATATATAATTGGTCCAAATATTTAAAAACTCATACTACTCCGTTGTTGAGCTTGAACAAGCCAATTTACATTCAACAGTACTTTTGATATTGCTTATCCAGTTGCAGGGGAGTGGTATGCATCTCTGCAGGTTGCTACAACGATTCCAGTTTTAATTTTAATTTTTGTTGGGGTTTTTTTGTTTTTTCGATCGGACATCTTCCAGTCAAACATCAATCGATGGTGCGCGTGTCGGACGGAATGTATGTATTTCATAGACGTCCGCACCTTCGCTTTTTTTCTTATTTATGTTTTTTGTTTTAAATGCCTGTTGGGAAAAGGTATTTGGAATATTTGAGAGAAGATGAAGATGATGATGATGATGATTACAAAAATAAATAAATAAAACGCATACAGTATTTTGACTACCTAATCCAGATGCATCCCACTCCTTTTTGTTGTATTGTACAGTAATTGAGATGTGATAATCACACTTTATCTTCCAATAAATTGTTGAACTGATGCCCTCTTGGAGAAGCGGGGAAAAAAAAGTGACTAGTACTATAATGTAATGGTAAAAGGCATTTGGAAACAGTTGAAGTTGGAAGGTGGGAAAAATAAATGGAATCTGGCAAGAGTACAAAACGAATCGATGGTTTTCCGCGTCGGACGACCCTGCGTCTGTCCGATTGTCGGCGAGACATTTCAACAACAACAATAATTAACAAATGGACACACGAATGATGTTGCTCTGAATTTAACAACGGCACATTGATCTCGATTGATGATGATGATGATGATGCCAAGATGGTTGCATTACGTTGTTTTCCTTTTTGTAGGATATATGAGATTATAAAAAAAAAATTAATAATAAAATAAATTAAGATTTTCTTTTCTTGCTGCTCGGTGCAAAAGGTGGCGAAGGCAGCAAGGAAATTCACTTATATACGTTTGCGTATTTGAGGAACTTGATAAATTAACTAATTAATCAACCGTATGGTTGCAAGTTGCGAGCAAATTTTTGTCTCTGAATTGTGCTTAAAAAAAAAGGTTGAGCTGTCTGCAGCAATGGCTATATCTAGAGTGTGTGAAGTGAAGTAGTGGTCTCAGAAATAAGAGAATCTTTTTGTACATAGAAAAGTCCAAGTATCTATATATTGCAGATTATATATACACTTATAAATATTTAGCCAGTGCTGTTGGAACGTCTTAAAAAACAAGAAATTACAAAAAATACTTGCTTCTGTCGAAAAATGGTGTATGGCACACGTTCTCAAAAATCTTTTTCTCCCATATTTCCATCATCGCCCAGGCCATCACTGGAATTTATCGATATATATATCGCCTTACTATATTATGACAAATTTCTTCACATACGACAAAAAAAAAAAAAATAGATTTTAAAAAACAAAAACAAATAATATTTTTTGTTATGTTACAGAAAAAAAAATAATAATAATAATACGCACATCATTGTATTTTTCGCATCTCTCACACACACACACACACACACAAATGTCAAACTTCATTCCGGATTTTTTATCACGAGCGAACCGGTCAAAGTTTTTTCTTCGCTCGTGTTGTTTGTGGTTAATGCTATCAACGGAAAAACTTATAATAGTAACTACTAAAAACAGAGATATACCCCCAAAAAAATAATAAAAAGTAACAAAAAAGTTCCATTTGGCTCTGAGGCTACCTCTTGTGCAGAATGCAAAAAATAATAATAATAATAAGCAGTCATCTTTTTAATATGCAAGCATTCCTGTCTCTATTTTTAAAAGTTATTTTGTTAAAGTTTAATATTGATATTGTAGTTTGTAAACAAGAAATTGTTGTCATTTCAGCCAGACAAAAAAAAATACAAAAACTTAAAAAAAAAAAAAAAACATTTTTAATTTTTTAATTATTTTTTTTTTTTTTTGAAGTATATTATTTTTGTTGATCTCTTGATTTTCATTTTTATTATGAAAAAAAGTGTCTCAAAGTAATAATAACAATAATATTAAATGTTTCTAACGAGTTACAAAAAAAAAAAATTTTTGTGTTTATTTTGTATATTGTATGGAAAAAACAAAAAAGACGTAGTTCTACGTCAAAATATTTCTTCTTCCGATCCCAGTCGCTGTATTAGTTGCAAGACAATGTACAATCGTTCAATTTTTCTTCTTGCCACATTATTGTGTAAATATACTATTTACCTATATTGAAAACGTACTGAGCTACCTTTATACTTGAAAAAGATTTTTTGAGCTTGGTACGTGTATATATAATATAAATATATATATATATATATATATCGTTTCCATCTTTTTCGATTAACTCAAAATGACACTTGTCTCAACGAGTTCGGTTTCAAAAATTAAATTTTTTGAACACCGGCCCGCAAACTGAAATTTCTTAGCTGCATTCAGCTTAACGTACAAAAAATGTTTGGTTTTTTTTTTGGAGGATACGTTGATAATGTTGTCGCAACTTCGCCATAGTCACGATTATTATAACGTTTGAATAATAATAATGATGATAATAATAATACAAATTTACCACAAAACGGTGACAAAACATTGCTGCAGACGAGATTTGAATTTTGTGTTTTTTGTGATCATCCGAGAGAAGGATAGAGATAGAGAGGATCGAGTCAAGGGGGTTGTTAGAATTTTGTCTTGGGGGAGAAAAAGGGGTTTCACTAGTTAAACAATCGTGTAGTTAGTGCTCAAATTATATATTGGAATATAATAATAATGCCTTATGTAGTTTAAAATACCAGGTATAAATATTTTGTGACGCAATTTCGTGTATTTGTATACTGTGTAATATCTGTCAAGTTGGTTAACGATAAAAAAAACACAAAAAATTTTTGCTATAATAATATTATTACCAAAAATGAAAGAATACAAAAACTAAAAAAAAAAAAAAAAAAAACTACAAAAATGATGGAATCGCAACTTTTTTGAGAAAAATACGAGATAAATATATAGATGATATATTATATATATATAATGTAATCACTCTCGTAGTTTTCTCTTTTGACAAAAACAATAACAACAAAAAAGCACAAATTTTTTACATTGTTTCCAAATGAGATGATAAAAAATCTTGTACCAAATGAGTAATAATTTTATCTTCACAAAATGTTATTATGTTATGATTTGAATACAATGTTATATCAGTTGTGAAAAACATGCCTGTTACTTGATTTTTATTTTTAAGAGTCGGCAGTCGCATGTACGAATTGGTGCCAATATATTGTGAAATGCAAAAGCCATTGCCGTATTTTTTAATGTACCCCTAGTACGTAGTTACGAAAGCAGAAATTGTTCTTCACTCGTGTTTTTGTTTTTTGTTTTTTTTTTTACATACTGGCATTTTTTGTTTGTTTTAATTTGTATTCTTTACCGACTTGCTCAGTTGCCAAACAAAAAATTTTTGTTTTCTGTATTACCGCAGCACGGGGCTTGATTCGTGATATTTCGTTCATTATAACTATTTTGTTTATTGGTAATTTATTTATTATTATTATGATTTTTAATTTTTTAATTTTGTGTGTTATTTTTTGGTTTCTTTTTACAAAGAATCCTATTTATCATGTTGCAGAAAAATTTTTTTTTTTTGGAGTTCAAAGTTGATTTTGTTTAAAAAAAAAATTAGTTTGATAAAAAACAAAAAAATATACTGGGATTTGTAATGAATTTTTGTTTCTCCGCCATGTTCATTTTAATTTATGCGAATTTTGTTTTGTTAGTATATATTTGTGTTATAAATTTTATGTGAGCGTAAGAAACAAAAAGGATTTGTTTATTATTATTTTTTTTGGTTGTTTTATTATTAGTATTTTAATTATTATTATTAGTTGATTATGATTATTATTAGTTGATGTCTCGTTTGATTTCTTGTGTGTAATACATCTAACATATCTGGCCTTTTTCATTACCATATATAGTAGGTTGTGTGCTGGTGAACCATTTTTTGCACTGCTTTTTTCACACCATTGTACTGTACAAAAAAAACAAAAACCAAAACACTTAAAAAAAAAATAATAAGATTTTTTTTATATATATATATATATATATTATATATAATAGTATAGTTCGATCCGTTTTGCGTTTCTCCCGCTGGTCCTCAAAAAAAAAGTTGAATTTGCACACAGGCTGCTTTTTAGGAACAAACAAAAACAATGCGAAAAACCATATTTGGCATCTTCCATCCTTATATATACACATATATATATAAGTATATAAAAAGGTGCATTGAACAACTTTTATTACAATCACGACAGCAATAGTTGATTATAATGTAACAAAAAAAAAAAAAACCCCACCCTGTTGACCAGCAAGTTTTTTCTATATATTACAAATATTTATAGTTATCCGAAAAAAAAAGTAGCTCTAATGCAATATTTATACATAAATAATTATTCACTATCTGTTGTTTTTTCTTGTTTTGTTCGAAAAAAAACAAAAAAACTTGAAAATTTAAAAAATTTCTTCATCATCTCCTCCTCTTAATAAGAAAATAATCTTAACTTTGATGTTGTATCCAGTTTTTTGTAGCTTGGATTTTTACATCACCTTAAAAAAAAAATGAAAAACAAAAAAGTACTCTTAGGCAGATTTGTCCCCTTTTTTGACTGTATGTATATCAATGTGGATGCTAAAAAAACAACAACAACAAAAAATTGACCACATGAAAATCACGACAACCCATTTACAAACCTGCTCACACCCTTACCCCCCTGTTTATCACTGAATTTGCGTAGGCAAATTTTCTTCTTCTTTTTTGTTAATATCGATTGGTGCAAATTGTTCATTAAAATGCGTGCACACGAAACGTCGACGACACAAAAATCTTGCTGGTTTTTGGTTGTTTTTTTTTTCATCTTCATCATCAAAGAAGGTGGTTGTACTTAGTCTTTAGATTTAGTGATGTATCTCAAAAAAAAAAACAGTTCCACAAATGAAAAACATTCCATTTTTTTAAAAGAAAATGTTGTTTTATTTTTTGAAAAGCGTTCTTGATCGTTGGGGGATTCTTTGATGGTTCTTGAGCGTTCTTGATCATTCTTGAGCATTCTGACTTCCACAGGGTTCTCTATTGAAAACAGTAGTACCTTTCCAAAATGCCCAAGTTTTTTGCTCTTAAGATATATATAAATATATATATATAAAAAGAAAAAAAAAGCCGTCGTATGTATATTGCAGGTTGGGTTGTTGGTGTGATGATGTTCGGTCACTGTGTTGCATTATTATATAAAGGTTATCAAAGTCCCATTATTGTATATCTGCTCCATGGGTTGTCAATCATTCCCTCTCATTTTTTGTGTAACGCTCTTCAACGAAACGTAAAAAGATAAAAAAACAAAAAACAAACAACTACATACATACATTTCTATACCATTGTTCACTCAAGACGACAATTGCTTGCAGACTGTATTTTGCTACTTAGTTGCCTTTTTATATACATGTATAAAATAATATCCTGTTGACAGCATGTGTAATGCAAACTATCCTGGGGTAGTGTCACCAAAAACATCTTTAACTAAAAGCCCATCAAGGGTTTTTGTTTCTTCGTTCTTCTTCTCGACAACAACAACAACAACTCGCAACTGGCCACAAGCAGCTGGGAGCTGAAACACTGGCTTCAAACCATTTTATATAGTGAAATTGAGTAATACCAATAATAATAATCATTTAACTGAATGGAGACACAAAATAACTACTACTACAACTACTACTACTACTACCAAATAATATATTTTAATTTTGTATAAAAAACAAACAAAACAGATGCTAATCTCTGAAAAAAGGATTGTGGTCCTATGGAACTTCACTTACACACACACAACTGAAACTTCCATGTTTTTAAAGGTGCTGTTGACAATTTGTTGGTGGTTTTATCGTTGTTGAACCACCTCGGCCAGAGGTTCTTGCAATTCCTGCCTCTCTCGCCATGTTTCTCCCACCGTTTTAATGGCCATCACTTTTGTGCGAGTTTCTTCACTCCCAGCGTGCCTAGTCATGTTTTTTGGTTATAATAATTATTATTATTACTACTATTTTTTTTCTCCTGTTTTTTGTTTTTATATATATATGTGCACCAAGTTTTACGTCATTATTATATATATATTTTTTTTTTACAAGATATTCAAGTCAAAAGTATTTTGTATTTCCTTCTCATCAGCGGGTATACTGCACTACGTGAGGTCTTTTATCTGCGCTCCAAAAAACCTATCGGGCTGAGAATCGTTTTTGTTTATTTTTACATAGCATAATGAAATGCACATCATCGGGTGTGGTGAACGCTCGAATACAAAACGAAAAAGACAAGGTCACTAAACCCAATCAATCTTTCTCCATCTCTTGATTATCATTTATATATATATTTTGTTTGTTTTCCCTTTTTTATTATTATTATTATTAATAATATTATTATCATTGGTTAATTTATAAAAGCTTCAAATAATAAAAACAAAAAAAAATCTCGTGGAAAAAAAAGATTTTATTGTCTTTTCATATCAGTTTGTTACAGAGTGTATTATGATGGTATTCAATAAAGTATTTTTGTTTGCCTGATCTCGGTCTTTTATATGTGTGGAAACCAAAATGTTGCAGATTGCTTTTTGATTTGACTATGTATGACTTGGTTTTGTTTCTTTGTAGACTTGGAGTATATGTTTGCTGAACCTGTAGAGTGGAAAACCGACGACGTTGTAGTAGTCGCCGTGAATTCCGGATATCAAGTTTGCACCGAATCCTTGGATTCCGTAACCGCCAGCTTTGTCCCTGAATGTAAGTCACTTATTAACTAACAGTTACAGGCTGTTCTTGAAAGGTCAAGTCGAATTTTAGCCACAGATGCTATGCATCAAAAAGCAAATTTTAGCCACAGATGCTATGCATCAAAACAGCAATTTTTTTACTTTTGTCCCTTTAGACTTTTTTGCCTACAATTGTTTATATATCGAGATGCCCTATGCAATAATATGACTTCACCCTGTGTGATCTCGGAAGGGAAGCATTTCTGAACTTGTGTTCATATGGCTTGCTTTGTTTTGATGCCTAGCATCTGCGATTAAAATTTGACGACCTTTTAGGAACACCCTGTATGTTACTGTATATATTTTAAAAGTCGATACTCTTAAAGTAATGGAGATGAAGATCTTACATAGGCTCGCCAGTGTCGATGTAAGCGTTGATGACTTCTTTCGACAAATCCCCCATGAAGACTTCGGTTGCTTCGTGAAAGGTAGTCACTTTGTAGTCGCCTTCAGACTCTGATGAAATTGGTTGAAAGTTGTTAGCGGTAACAAATTTTCGATCAACAAGGTAAAGCGTGTCTAGAGTATGACCATTGTGTGATGGTTCTTTTACCAGGTGGTTGGATCAGAGCCATCCCCGTGATGACTGTATGCTTCGTACCCGACAAGCTGCAATCAGAAGGAATGTACATCTACGGAATGAGGTTTGCGGAATTTTTTAATTAAAATCTCTTATTTCTTAAGGCTACCTGACATTAAATTTGTGATGTGGTAATTCAAGCAATTTTTTTCTTTTGTCAATTGTGATGTCGCTTTCTTGCCAACCAGATTTTTGCAAGAAGCCGACATATCACAGTTCTCCGCCAATTGCTCGAATTGCCAACCCAAAACTTGCATGGGTCAGGAGGCCATTACCTGGAGAGCATTTCCACCGCATCTTGACGAGAGCGTGGTTTCTCGTATATCTTCCCATTCAGAGTAACGATGGTGTCGGCGCCTATCACTAGATCTGCTGGTTGCTGTAAGAACGTATGGACATTTTGTTTTTTTTCAGCCTAACTTTTTGCTAAAAAGAGCAATTGAAGATTTGGGTGGAATATTCAAAAAATTCTTGTCGACTATATATTTATAGAAGGAACAAGTTTTGCAAAAAAAAATTTCAACTTTAGTTGGCAGGCTTCAAGTCACGGGCTAATGCAATTATTCCAAATATCGTGCCAATTTCTAAATGCATTTACATCGTTTTTCCAAAGACCAGTATCTTTTCCATTGTTTTGGAAGGGAAGCAAACAGGGAAGTGAAGCGACAAAAAGAAAGAAACGACAAAAATTTCAGATTTACAATATTTGCGTTCCATATTCTTGCTCCAAAAAAAGTCTGAAAGTGCAAATATTATATTACAACCCAAAGTCTTTATTTATGCTATAGACTGGTCTAAAATGATATAATGTATGAATTTTAAGGAGTAACGACGTAAGTGGATTTACGCTGTTTTTCCAACCAACTCCTCGATTGATTCGTTAAACCATTCAAACAAACAGGCATTGGTCATGCTCCGAGTTTAGGTTGAATATTGATGGGCTCGGGCATGTATATTGATAAGCCACACTTTTCCCCCTAAAAAATGACATTTTACGCATCAAACTACCCCTCCGTACTGTTTCTAGCTTGTTACTTCTTGGATTTTCCAAAAAATAACATAATATAGAGAATCACCTTTTCACTCACCAGGAAGATGGCTTTCCTGAACAATTTCAAAAAACGTGGCTTATCATCATATTTTCCGAAACCCTTCCATTTTTAACAACGCTAATGTTAAAAAAAAATAATATTAACTGACCGATGATTTGACTAACTGATCAGCGACAGAGGTTGCTTTCAGCAATGCAGTTTTTGTCGCATACTCGTATGGAAAATTGAACGCTTTCTTATCAAGGTCTTCCTCGAACTCTGAAGCTTTGACTTCAAAGGGGAATCCCTATAAACAAAACAAGTGAAAATTAATTATTTCTCGACTCCAACTGCCCAAGCAGGATACGAGCAAAATTAGGTAACCAAAATTACAAACAATCTTTTCAAAGTGCATTCTGTTGAACTACGTAAAACTAATTTAGAGTTTGACTTAATTAAATTACATAGAGAAAATTTATTTAATGGAAACGTTAGCAAATTGGCATGATGGGGGTTTCAACATTTCATGTCATTCAGAAAATAATGCATGATTTAGTCAAGAATTTGAAACCAAACAACCAGGCATTGTTTTTGTTTTTAATGAAAAACAATTCATTTGGGCTTTACAATTGAAGATGTTATTTCTAAAACGTCTTAACAACAATTTTTCAGGAAACCGGATTTTTTTCATTCAATCGACCATAGACTTTGCATATAAACGTGGTTTTTTGAGTGCTAGGAAATAATAAGATTTGAGTCTTGAAAATAACATATTTGGAATCAGCGGAATAAGTTCTAAGGACCTACATATGCAAAAAAAATTTTAAAAATTTAATATATTAATAATGTTAAAATTTTAGTACCAGAAGTTCTAATACATATTTTCTTCGAGGTGATGCACTTGCCAAAACTATCTTCTTAGTTTGTAGCATAAACATGATGGGTTGCAACATGATGTTGAAGTGACTATAATTTCATTAAAAAAACAAATTAAATGGGTTTTTATACAGATTAATCACTCATATACTACACCACAGAAGTACCTATATTCCACCTTCCATAAATTAATAAATAGCCAAGTTCAAAGATAAGAAAATTGTCAAGCAGCAAGACGGTTTTTCTCGTTGCGAAATTGAAACTATTCAATAATTCATTTTTTACAACAAATTTAAAATACAAAAGTTAATCTAGTCGTGTGATATTATTTATAAATAAAATTCGTGTCATATTTTTATAAAATAAATCTATGTATCTTTTTTTTTTGTAATAAATTTAAAAACTTTCGGGTCATTCGGTGCAAGGCATGGTAAGGTGCGGCTGATGACGTCATGTCTGTTTATTTACGTTTTCCGATGACGTCATATGGCTCCACCACCAAACCGTAGCTTGCACCGAATTCCATCGTATAAAACGCGTTCTTTCAAAAGTTTATGACGTCATAATAATATGGTGACTCGAGTTTGAGCTACGATCTAATGCTGTGGGATATTGATGGTGAGTTTTAGGTTGATTGATTGATTTGTAAGTGCAATTCAAGATTGAAAAAACATGGTAATGCTGATATTTTATTATAATATGTTTATTTATTTTTTTTGGAATATACTAAACGTAATATATTTGTTGATGATGTTTGACTAGTGTCACGCAGACCAACATCAATCGATTCAGTAAATGTTCAAGATTAATTTTTTGATATTAAAAAATGTTTGTTTTATCATACATGTTGACAGAATTTATTATATAGATATACTGTACTTCAAAATTGGATCAAAGTATCCAATACTTATGCCAGCTGTGGTTGGAAACCCCATAAACTTGTAACTGACTCAACAATCTATAGTTATCTTTATAAATATTTCAACAAAACAGGTTTATAAATATCTTGACTCTTATCAATTTAATTGAAGAATCGTAGTGTTAAGAATGCAATCTAACCTCATTAATAGTTGCTATGTTAAAATTTTACCTAACCTTATTGAGCACTGAAAATTATCTTAATAACAGTGCTGAGCTGAACTTTGAAATTATTGAATTTTCACATTGGAAATTTTTGTTCACAGTGGACTGGTTATTGTGATCACTTTGGGACTTTTAGTGCTTTTTGATAACAATAGATGGCTGATACGATAACAAACAATTGGAATAAGACATTAAACAGTGTCTGATAATGATGACGATAGCTGATCGATAACATTATCCGTGATTATGATGACTGAATGTCACTGTATTGAATTCATTCGTAGTTATAGTATGTTGATGCAATGTTGTTCGGGTGATGCTATTTTTCGCATATGTTGAGTCGCAAGAACTTGATCTTTTCAATGTTAGTCGTTGACCTCTTGGAATCGATTCAATTGAACGCTAGTCAAAAACTTAGCTGCCAAGATCATAAGATATTAAAATGTTGACATAAATTTTTGAATTAATTTATGTTAATTAGTATTATTATTATTTTTGCAGATTTCTAGTGGATATGACTGTCAGTCGATTGGACCAAATTTATCGCAAGATTTTATTGACAAAATTCTTCACCAAAGGTTGGGGCAGTCCAGATAAGCTTAAACAGTAAGAAAAACTTGATCATGCTATTTTAACCAAATTTTTAATTTATTTATTTTTAGTTTATTTTTGTATTTGTTATTGCAGGTTGTTTGCGTTTCGAAAATTCATTTGTCAACGAGAACATTGTTATCCACTTGTACCGAAGGATTATCCTATATTCATTGACAAGGTGAAACATTGAAATAAACCTAATTTCTCTTCATGTACTATTTCATATAAACATTTGATGCTTGTTTATTAATCTACTATCGAGAGGCCAAATTGATTCACTTTGCAACTTTTATTACAATGTTTTATTACAGTAGATTCATAACATTTGCAAGCGATAGGTTCAGGTAAACTAATGCGCAATTTGTGCAAGTTGGAAATATTATTATTATTTTTTCAAAAAGGTGCAAATTTCTTACACGAGTACGGATTTACGTAAATGTTGGTTTTGCGCGCACAGTGTTTGCTTGAGATTGACCACTTTTTAAATTTATTTGATTGACTTAATCAACAAACAGTGACGTAACTATGTATAAATGATAGTGTAAGAATGGGAGAAATATCATTAGATAATCGGGACATATTTTTAAATACTATCACAGTTATTATATTTATAGCCAACTGAAAAGTGATACATCCCATGCAAACGCTCTGTATGTCAAAATCTTTTGTATACTTAATATGGACAAACGTTCTGTTGCAAAATAATAATCAAAATTAGTTTGCAAAGTTTGTGGTTATATAAGTTTTTTTTTTGAACTGTTACGTTAAAGATGTTATGCCTAGAAGGCACCAGTTTACATACGCATGCATGAAATGTTTTGGGTTTCAACAGTCTGGTATCATTGTGTATCTATATATATATCCTTGTACGTACACTGCAATTTCATATTATCTTTTATCTAAAAAAGATGCTGTTGAAGATTTGAGTGTAAATTGGAATAGGGTGAGGCCAGTAAAACGTGAACCTGTTCCAAAAAAAAAAAAAAAACATAAAAACAAAAGAGCTAACAGAAGAATTACGAATGTTGTTGTAAAATTTTGTTGTCTTTCTTTCTTGCCGAAATGCATATTGAAAAAACAGGAAGAAGTTCAGTCTGATTGCATTTTGTTGGAAGGACATTTCACTAGTCCGTTTGCCGTACATTTACCCGGTGTGGCACCGAAGGAAAGCGAAACTGCTCACTTTCAAGTTGTTCTTCCGAAACGATGGAAAACCAACCTTCGCCCAATGTGCTTGCATTTAGCAGGGACGGGAGATCACGTTCGTATTCGTAGTTGAAGGGCTTCGGGTAATATATGTAATGATACGCCACGTTTTTTGAAATTGTTGAGAAGAGTCGTTTTTTTCTGGTGAGAAATTTTTGTAGAAGTACCATACTGAGCAGCAAGGTGATACTCTATATTATACTATTATTTTTTTGGAAAATTTAGGAAGTGGTAAAATTTACAAGCTAAATACGGTACTGATGGACAGTTTGGTATGAAAATGTTGTTTTTGAAAAAAAAAAAAAAGTGTGGCTTATCATTATATTGCCCAGAACCCCTCGTATATAAAATTCATGTAACTGTTGCAACAGTATTGAGTTAGTGTTAAAATAGGCTATGCTCATGTTGATGTTTTTGTAGTATTTTTGGCGGAGACGTGCATTGATGGCGAAGCCATTGCTAAAAGAAGCTGGGATAGGTTCCATCATTTTAGAAAATCCATTTTATATCCTTTTACCATTTGACCAAAAGCTTTATAATGGCGATGTTGGCAGAAATTAAAACTGTTGTTTCTCCAATCGTTGGGAATTGGAATTTTAAATTTATTTATTTATATTTTTTTTTTACTATTTACTAGAGGCGTGCAACGAGCTTGACTGAGACTCGTTTGCCGTTCCTCCAGCATCGCACCTCTCCCTCTAAAACGATATGAACAGCCGAGTCTAAAGCTATCGGGCGAGTTACTTTCGAGTTTGAACGAACGAGTCTCTCGAACTGATCGAACTGTTTATTAGACTCGAACTGTTCAGTAGACTCGTCATGACGTCATTTATAATAAAATGATTATCTGCATAATTCATCTAACAAAAGATGTATGAGATAATGAAAAGCATATGAAAACAAACAAAAAAAATCTTATTTAAAAAAGTCTATGAAAATATAGTAAACAACGATAAGCGAAAATTTTATTAACTTTTTATTTTGGTAACTATTTTATAATTATTTTGCTTATAATAATTAAGATTTTTTTTATCATTTTATTTATTTTGGTTTAACAGTTTTAACAATGTGTTCAAATAACTTGTTACTGATGGGAGTCGGTAATTACTAATTACAACACTACTTTTCAAAACAATACTCAGAACCAATCAGAACATCGGTTACATTTTATTTATACCTCTACACTGTTATATCGAAACATAACATTGGGCCAAGGAGCAAAAGTCGTCATAGCAACCGTTTGAAGCAGACGGTTGCGAAAAATGTAAGTTAGATTGTTAACAAGCACATTACACGTCTTATATGGTATTGTACAATACTTATTCATTTGTAAATATATTTTTTTAGTTATTTATTTATTTATTTATTTCGATCCAACGGGATCACCACAGACAAATACAAACAGAAATAAAAGCAAAGAAAGAAAACAGTATAAAAACAATTGTTAATCGATATAAATTACATGTAAATTTTCTCGGGCGAAAGCCTTGCCACATGTTGGTTTTTTAGGATAATAATAAATATATACACATACACACGTTTGTGTATGTGTATATATTACACACACATTATTCATAATTTGTCACCATAACGTCTGCCGTTGACGACTGTATTCAAACGTGTGTAAGTTCACACTAACGAGTTGTCATTTCAAGTTTATTCAATAAATTACAATAATTTATGAGAAATAAAAGCAATTAAAGTTTAAATAATATTTGTATTAGATAGAGTATCCAAATTTAAGGCAAAATTACCATACGCAATAAAATAGTGACAAAAGATAATAAAATGGGGGTATTCTCCAAATAAACTTTTAAAAAAAACCAAGCGGATTGTTAGGATTCAAAGCGATGTTTGTTTCAGTTTATTTTTGACCAATGTAATTTCAATGTGCAAGACAACAGCGCGCATTCGAGTCTCTGACCTGTTCGAGTTTCATCTGAGACTCATTCGAGTCTCTTCTGAGACTCGATCAGCTCGTTTCGTTTCGAGTTTCTCTCTGCCGTTCAGCACAGTTTAGCTCATTTGACTCGAACCAAAGCTCGATATCAATAAACGCTTGCTGACTCACGAGTTTGAACATGGTTGTTTGAACGAGTCAGACTCGAACATTTCGAACGAGTCCCATTTCTTCTGAACGAGTTTGGACGAGCCTAAACGCTGATTTGCACGCCTCTAAGTTAAACCACATATAGCAAATCCGAATAACATTTGAAACAACGTATAACAAAGCCAACAAGTTATTGTTGTCCCTTGTCGTTGTGAGAAATTGTCCTTTTTGAAGTAAGTTCATAATTGAATCCAGATTGCTCAGTGTTAAATATATTCTAGCTCTCAATATTAATAAACTCAACTTTTGCTTTTTTGACAAAATTCTTCCATAAAGACATTGTTTTTGTCAAATTAACTTTGACGAAAACAATGTAAAAATTTGATTTCTTCTTTACGTAAATTTGATTGCGTGCTTTGTAATAAAATGAATAAAATAATTTTTTTTCTCGAGAAGTTAAATTTGAGACTTTTTTTATAGGATTTAACATGTAAAATTTCAGGTTTCGTGTACCTGAAGTGTCCCCCATTTGTAAATTTATATTTTAAAAATTTTCAAGGAAACCTAAAACATAGTATACTTGATTTCTGCAGGCAAGTTTTAGGTGATTATTACTCACTATAGGACAGAATATTTGAAAATATATATCGCTCCTCTGGCTGCGAGCTACATGTCGGAACCTTCCCGTGTTAGATGATAAACTATACTTTAAAATCAATCGTTCAAAATCACATGGTTCTTCTAAAATATAAATTTTAAAAATGTGTAGTGTGAGTCATTTTGATGTCACCCCTTTAAAAAATTAAAATGTAGATATTGGTTTGGTTTTGATACAACTAGTTTGAGAGATGCAAAAAACCTTTCGTTGATGAATACGTGAAAACGAAAACAAAAATGTGCTCATCAGA
>JAQIWH010000967.1:0-37296 GCA_034695005.1 Cryptops parisi | reverse complement strand
AAGGATCTTTGTCATTCTAATTTAGACAAACTCTTTCATTATTATTTTTATTTCGTGTGAGAAACTAAATAATGATTGAAATTATTTAAAAAAATGGTAATAAAAAATAGCGGGATTCCCGGGAAATTTGATTGGAATCCCGGGATTACGGAAAGCCATTTTGACCCCCGGGATCCCGGCATCCCGGGATCCTGTTTGAGAAGCCCTAGTCCGCAGTGACTAACTAAAAAGTCTAGTCAAATTTTGTTTTTTAACAGTTGATACGCATCAAAACAAAGCAAAAAGTCCATTTAAACATGTATCTGAAATTGTATACTCATTTTCATATCTACAGCGATTGTGAGACGATATGCCTTTGCATTTAAGTGACTTCACCCGTGTTATCTCGGAAGGGCATAATTTCCGGAATTATAATGGTTGTTTGCTTTGTTTTTATACGTAACATCTGTGGTTACAGTTTGACTAGTTTCAGGATAAACACACTATATATTGAGGTCATCATTGGTTGGTCAGTGTTGGCAGTACACACATTCAAATGTGTAGAGTACATTCCAGTAAGTTAGTTGTTTACAACGAGTCCAATTCAATTTATATTCATGACGTAGAGTACTTTTTTTAGCAGCTGATTGCATCAGTAGTTTCGACACTTTTCAGTTTGATTTCAAATAAGATTCAGTCATCATGCTTTCCTTTATATACAACCCCTAGAAGAAAGTATGGAATCACAACACGTGAGTAGCACAACAGTAACTTTGATCAGCTATAAAAGCGATTTGCATTCTAGTTCGACAAAAATAAAAATTGTTACGATGTAGAGCATCCTTTTGTTGTATAAATACATATTGGCAATAAACAAGATATACAAAATACTCGTTGTAAGAACGCTTAACGCAAATACTATGCTGGAAAAAAGTATGGAATCACTTCAGTTGCAGGAAAAAAGTATGGAATCACATAACGGTAGAGTATGTTTACACAACGTAAACACAACGTTTGAATGCAGTAACTCAACACATTGTAGAACCACCTTTGTTCTTAAGGAATTTCCTAATTTTTTTTTTTTGATGGCAAGGGTGTAATTAAATGATGGCAACCATCTTCAATGTGCACCCAGCATCTTTTGGTGGCATCCTTCAACTCTTTGTTGGTTGTAGGCTGTTTCTCAACCACATATGTTTTTAATTTTCACCAAGCAGTGGCATTGGATTCATGCTTGGGTTGTTAGGTAGCCACTGCATTGTTGGATAAATTTCCGGTCACAACAAACAGTGACACGAAGCATTGTCATCTTGGAAGACAATATCTCCAAACTGATCTAAAGTCCAGAATTTCAACATAATTACACACTAGCATAATTACAGACAGCAAGAAGAATTAGCGTGAAAGCATTGCCAAGAATGCTTTCATTCATCAAAAACGAAAGTTTTTAAAGGCGACTAGATACCACCCTAGTTCTAACCCAGTGTTGATGTGATTTGAAGAAAACTGTTAAGTGCTTTTCAGGACACATCAACGTCCTGGACTTTTTGCCAAATATGCATGCTAAACTGGAAATTCAAAGACTTAATATTCTTGGCGGATTTTGTTTCAAAATTAGTGCGCAATTCATCGACACGTGGTTTTTTTCTACGAGTTGACTTTTTTGGTGCGTTCGGTTCGAGTGATTTCGCATTTTGCCAATTTGTTTAAATTTCGTCCACACTTTACTTACAGGAAATTACAAACAAGCCATGATGTTTGCAACATTTCTTTGCGACTTTCCGCTCTTCAATGTTTTAATAGCGGCCTCATTTCTTTCAGGGGCGCCATGGTTAGCCCAAGCAATCCTGCAATCAATCCAAGCAATCAATTGGATGCAAGTGGCATAATGACCGGATGCAAACGTTACGATGTCATTCGATTAAGTCAGATGAATGCTGGATCGTTATCGGATGGTCATTGTATCATCTAGTGTCGACCCATCGTTCATCCAACCAATCGGATGACACTGTATCGTTTTCATGTGTATTACACGAACATGAACAAGAAACGCAATTTTGTGCATAATAACAATGTAATCCCGGAATGCAGTAATTCCGGATTATTTATTAACGAACCCGGAATAGTTTATTGGAGGAAGACACGTCATTCGACAAAATACAGCACAATTACATAACATATTTCGCAGATAATGTGTAGTGACTCCATATTTTATTCCTGCAACTGAAGTGATTCCATACTTTTTTCTAGCATAATGTTTGCGTCAAGCGTTCTTACAACGAGTATTTTGTATATTTTGTTTATTGCCAATATGTATTTATACAACAAAAAGATGCTCTACATCGTGACAATTTTCATTTTTGTCTAACTAGAATGAAAATTGCTTTTATAGCTGGTCAAAGTTATTATTGTGCTAGTCTCGTGTAGTGATTCCATACTTTGTTCTAGGGGTTGTAGTTAGACATAAATCTAAGCACTTTTTGACGAACAAAGCCATACAGTACGTAATGCAAGTGTTATTAACGTTACATATATGTATTGAAAATGATAATTATTTAAAATCAAATTTTCAGCCATTTTTTCAGGAGGCCAGTCCTCCTTCATCCATAGGACGTCCGATCATATTGACTAAATCATCCAGTGACAGGGTAAGTTAACACGTTTTGATGCACTATTTAGCAAACTAGATAGTAAATTGATAGTATACTGTTGTTCTTCATAGCACACGCCACCTAGCACGAATGAAAAGTTGTCTAAATCTACAGAAATTATTCCTACCATAATCCTCAAATCTAGAGACGATGTGTGCAGTAGTAGTGTTTTGGCACAAACGACTACTTCCACCCCCAGTTCGACGACCGCAAACAACACTTCCATGCAGTTAATAGCAACAAGCAGCTCAACTTCATCATCCACTCCACAGTCCCCGGTGTATCAAATTCAGCAAAAGTCAGTGCCAGTATGCATTGCCACTCCAGAAGGTATGGTATTAACTACAAGGAGTATACAAGTGGGTGCCCAAAAACGTCCGAAATTTGACCATAATAAAACTTCCTTTTTGTAACTTCACTGTTTCCTTTGAAGTAGTTTCCTTGGGCATGTATACAACAATCCCAGCATTTTAGGGGCATGGTGAGGCAAATATAGGGGGCTTGGAAATTTTAGAAGATCAAGAATTTTCGAACGAGTGATGTGTGTGCAGGTGTGTTTTCATGATGAAGAAACCGATGTTCATCCATAGGAAATCGTTGGATCACTAACACATAACCTCACAGAAACGCTCATAACTTAATAATGGGTCCCCTCAACATCACAACTATTGACACACTTGCACAAAGGATACTGTTAGCCACACTGGGCCTACAGTACCTACTACAACCGGTTCATGCATGCTGGTCAACTTCTGGAAACTTTTGGGTAGCCACTCGTTTTTTAAATCTGGGCTTCGAAGAAACCAAATTTTTTTAACTGCTCCAACTTTGTTGCATGCTTTGGTTTGAATATTGGTTTTTCATGGAATATACTGTAAGTGCAAAAAAATCTCTTGGAATTCTCTTGGAAAAATCATTTAGGGACAAGTTTCAGAAGGACCCTTTGTGTTCAAATCTTCTTGATATATGTTCTGTTCTACTCTACAACTCAGATTTTGATTCAAAGCCTTGTTTTATACATATCCATGTGAATTATGCAGTACTGTAATACTTATCATTTGCTGTACATTATAGGGTCTGCATTGGAGGCAAGACTTGTAAGCCCTCTGGAGATGAAATCATCTGTCAAATTAGTCGATGAAAATCTTCAGTGGTGCGATAATGCGCTAGAGGTAATATTTCATTTTTCTAATTTATGTGAACTAAATTTCATATAGATCGGAAAACATATTTAATAATTTGTGTTCGCGTAGTTTTTGCATGATCAGTCTGACTATTACGTTATTGGAGTGCTCGGATTACAAGGCACTGGAAAATCATCTATAATGTCCTACTTGGCAGGAAATAAAGTTTCTGAATCAATAAAGTAGGTACAAGTTGATATCTGCTAACCATTATTACAATGCATGTTGTTCACGTAAACACATTCGCCTTTATTTGCCCAAAAAGCAAAAACATTACGTACATGGTGAAGTGGGACTGTATTCCCAGTAGCTTCATTTCACTACATTTGCAAAATTTCTTAGTTAATCAATAAACATTTTGACATGATATTCTTTCTTAGTTACCATCATCACTTCGGCTGTTTCCCCAAAGTGATCACAATAAACAGTATTCACTGCATATTAGACCAGTGGTCTTCAAACTTCTAACACCCGCGGAACCCTAAGATTGCAATGATATTTTTTTGGAACCCTGGGGGGGGGGGTAAATTTATTGTTTTAATTTCAAGCTAAAACGCTTTAAAGTAGAATTTACTTATTTACGATTGAAATTGGTGTTTATCAATAGTTTTATAACTGACTATATTTATTTTTTTGTATTTGTTTTGTTTATATTTTTAAGTATTATGGAAATATGTAAGAGTATAAATTTTAATGTGAAGTATCATGGGATGCAATTTTGGGTAATGAAAAAGTATATTAAATGGTGAAAATTTCGATCATTGTAGGGGACGACAAGAGTTTTGAATGACAATTGGTATCAAAGTGGATTGAAAATGACTGAAATTCAATTTTGTATTGTGATTTTTTTGATTTTTCAAAATTTTTTGAAAAATGACATTAAAAAAACTGAATTTCAGTTATTATTTTCAATCCAAAAACAACAGTTCGAATTTAGTACTGAAGTACAGCTGAGGAGTAATGAGTCAATTGAGGATAATTGTACTGGTCCCTAATGACCCACTAATTTTCACTTAAGAGGGTTTTTGAAAATGGTAGCATGTTATGTTATGGTGCCTTTCACATTATGGACTGCTGCAGAAATATGTAACTAAATTGACCGTATCAAGTGCAGATTAATTAGTATAAATGATACTTATTTTGTATGTATGAACAGGTATTGATAACCGTGTGTTATCTAGTAAACTAGATTGGCAATTTTGAGTGACCTCATAATTTTTTGCATATTAAAAGAGTTGTTGGATTGCTAGTTGCCCATAAATCGGTGGTGACCTATACTTTTTATTCATATTTTCAGCCCTAAGACGCACATCTTCAAAGTGCAATCAAGAGAATTAAGAGAATTGGGTGAACATTGCACGTCAGGGATAGATATATTTATGACACCAGAACGTGTCATTCTCCTAGATGTACAGGTAGTGTGTGTATATGTATATATATATATATTAAAAATAAATTTCAATTTTCATTTTGAAAATTTCAATTGATGACTGTTCGTTATTTTACTGTTTTGTCCGAGCAGCCAATATTGAGTGCATCTGTAATGGATCACATGATGCAGTATGAAAAGAAATATTCACCTGAGTATTCGTCAGTTGAAAGTGTATTAGAAATCCAAGTAGGTATTTTAAAGCACATTGTCTCTTGATTATTTGCTTGTCACATTAATAATGTTTTATCATTTAATTTTTTCTTTTGCATAGTCTCTTCAGATTGCATCTTTTCTTATGGCAGTTTGTCATACCATTTTATTTGTTCAGGAGTGGATGTACGATCCAAGCATACTAAGGTACACTTTTTTTATGTATATATATACAGTATATATATATATATATATATTTAAACATTCAAACTGAGTGAATAATGTGTTCTGTGGCAGGTTTATTCAAGCAGCTGAAATGTTAAAACCCTCCACTCCAACAACAGTTCACGATCCAAAATTGGGAGTCGAAGATCATGTGGAGCATTTCCCAAATTTAGGCAAGTGTTTCACGAGTTCTAGTTCTGTGGATGGTCTAAGTCACTATCTACTGTATCTGGCAAAATAAGGCAAAATTGACTAGCTCTTACTTTGCAGTGTTTGTCCATACTGGCTGCCAAAGGGAAGACTTCACTTTCTCTAACGTGTCTGCGCTGAGCGAGATGTACTCGGCATTATTCCAGTCATCAAAACTGAAAATCAAAGGTGAAGCTGCCATTAATGTAATTGAAATGCTACACGTGTAGGATGTTACAAATCTTACCATTACCATGACAATCTAAGTCAGCATTAACATTGCTTCATCTTCACAGGGTCCGTCGGAATCGGTCAAAGCTGTGCGATGCCAAGTTTACACTTGCCAAACAACAGTGATTCAACAAACTTATATTTAATTCCTGACAAACAAGGTAGGTTACATTTCAGTAGGTGGCATCTTTTTTCATATTTGTCAAACCACCTCAAGTTATGAATCTTCAGACATTGAATTGAAAACATTTCCCCAAAGTTGCTGCGCTTCCTTAGGGATTATATTTCCAACTAATCAACGATTGAAGTGCAGACAGTGTTTTGTTTAATTAGAAATGCTTCATTTATGTCGTTTACATATAGTCAAGCAACTTCTACAACGAGATTTCACACAATGAGTGGTTTTATTAGAAAACTCATCTGTAGACAGTAGAGCAATCTCAAACATTGGGGTTTCCATTTCTTAGAACTGAGTAATAATAAATTATGGCTCCAATTAAGTGAAAGAATTAAGCAATGTCCGTTTTGAAATTTAAGAGAAAAAACATGCGACTGGGGCATGAAAATGAGAACTTCGTAATAACGAGTCGGTCATGAACAAATTAGAAAAAACATCTTATTTCATTATAGAAAAAATGTACTAAATCAAGAACATGAGAATCTTGATTCGCACAATCAATTTTGTCTGATATGATAAAATACTGTTCACACTAGTCCTGCCACACAATTGCATTCGGGCCTACACTGATTAAACTTGTCATGAAGCTTAACCGTATAGGCATGCACAGCGTATTTCTTAAATATCGATATTTTATGTATCATTATGGTTATATCAACATTTTTCGTATTCATATATTTATCACTGATGGCAGATCACTCCAAAAGTAGTTTATTGAGGATGGAGATAGTCTTTGAAAGTTTTATGTTAAAGATACGAAGTTAAAAAAGCAATAAGATATATAGTCTTTGAAAGTTTTATGTTAAAGATACGAAGTTAAAAAAGCAATAAGATATTTTTTTATTTTTATGTATTACGATATTTTTGTTATTTTTAGACATTTTGGCATAGGCATGCAGGTTTCAACTTTCACCTTAACAGACATGTTGATACATCATCAGTCTGCAAAGCAAAGGGCTTCAGCATACATATACTACTATTATTGGTTTCATATTTATTTGCCCTTGTTAAAGTAGAAGGGCTTCAAAAATTGCACCAAAAACCAATTGACATGGTTAGATGCGAGTAAGTGTCATAATGGTTGTTAGCAGCACTGTTCTCTATTACTATCATTGAACAGTGGCTCTTCCCCAAGACAAGGACAGTAAAGTTTTCACTCTTACCTTTGGGTAACCTTTGGTAGCCCTACAAATAACATTACTGGGTTTTCCCACAATTAGCTGGAAAAGATAATTCGCTTTTCACAATAGTAACAATATAAATAGCCAGAAGGCTTTCTTCAACTTTTAGTTATTTTTGCTTTTAATTTCATGAAGAATGTCTTAATTCTAAACCCAACATAAGCGAGCATATTTGAGTCCAAAACATTTTCTTTCTTAACTTTGTTTCATGACACTGCTTTCATAGGGAAACAAATTCAATTTGGTATTTCACATTTTTATTTGTGTTGTTTTGTTTGGAATTACAGATCGAACATCATTTTCCATATACCAAGGCCACCCTGGATATGAAACCCTTGTCCAAGCATTTTGTACACAGGTCTTGTCGCTACATCGTCACCCGTTGATGCACACAGGACAATCGGAGAAGAACTGGTATTTAATATATGGCATTGTTTGTTTTTTTCAACATTCAATTTTTCAATATAAAGCAACTAATGGCTTCTGTTTTTACTTTTTAGGTTTCATTATGCAGCTAGAACTTGGGAGCTTGTGAAGAAGTCAAACCTTTTCATGGAGTACAGCAGACTTCTGCCATAAGTTGCTTTAAAAATTGAGGCATTCCTTAGTTTGGAATGGATTACAAATAAGCGACTTTTACGTTCTACGACTTAAAACTGAAGTACCTCCCTTTCTTGCGTTAAGAACTGTATCAAGAGTTGATCAAGAGGTTCTTCACAGCGTGCAACTTGCCGTTCCATTGCTGACCGAAAATCTTCTTTAGCTCCTTTATTTACTCCTCTTGTGATTGCCCTTTGTCTGTAAAATACAGATGACAGTATTGTTTATTTTGTTTTCATTGCAATTATAAATGATGAGAAGAAAACCAACAAAGAACGTTTTCAATTTACTTCGATATTTGTGCTGTTGACACGTGCAGAAGATCCAAGTGAATGCTACCTCCGCCAAACTTGGCAAGATGAGCAAATTCCTCTAGCATGTCAATATCTGATTATCAATTTAGTTCAAAATAAAAAAAAAATGGCAATTATCAAGATATATGTCCAGTAAACTGCATCAAAGGATACTTATAATGTAATTGAAAAACAGATTGTAGCTGAAGCTGCCTTGTTCTTTGATTTTCTCAACCGCCAGGATAAATAAGGATTCTGTCTGGGGCCAATCATATTGCAAAAGAACCAGCAAATGGCCCAGAGAAAGGTCGTCTTTGATTCTTGGCTGTAATGCCCGTTCCTGAATAAACAATTTTTATAGTGAATTTTGCACAACTTCGCTAGTCATACTTAAAATTAATAGTAGGTTAAGAAATCAATACTTGGAAGTATCGATTCTTAGCCTTCTATTATAGTCATAATTAAAGCAGCATTGATATTTCACATACTTTTATGAATATAGCTTTCAATGGCTTAATTTGTTTGGTAACCATCGGTACTTGAAGTAGGAATAATTACCAAACAAATGTTCACATCAAATTACGCTCATAAAAGTAAGTCTCAACGTAAATAAGACATTATACATTTAACTAAAATCTTTATATTTACAATATAATATTCAAATAAACCGGTTTAAATTTCATGAAAAATAACAAGTTTTCCAAAATCGTTGAAATTGAATATACAACATTTTTGCAACACAATACCTGAAAGCATGTCAGTATCAATTTGACACAGTATTGCAAAATTTCTTGTCTGTCATAATTGATAAAATAGAGTTGCCGACCTGTGAATGTGAAACTGTATAAATGAACGAGTTCATGGCATAATTTTTCTTGATGTGAAACAAAATACAGTCAACCTCATTAAACCATCACCCTTGGTACTCGACAAAAGTTGGCCGTGAACGAAGGAGCTGGTTTAAAGAGTGCAGATTAATTAATAAATAATTATATACATGTTTTGTGTTCTTTAGCAACGAAAAGTGGGGGAACAGTTTAACGAGGGTCGACTGCAGAGTATTAAAAACAAATCATTACCTGATGAATTGCTCTGCAGAGATATGTTTAAGTTGCTGGATTTTTGCTCATTCTCACTCGCAATTTTTGGCAACGATAAGACAATAGATAAGATTCTTTCACAAGCAGCCTACAGAATAACGATCAAGATTAAAAGAAAAACATAAAACTTTTGGACTGAAAATTTCATAGAAAGTCAAAATGACTTACTGCATTCATTCCAAAACTGAACAAACAGCTGGCCATTCTTAAATATACTTTGTTCTAAAAAAAAGTTTGATTTTAGAAAGATGAAAAACTGTTAAAAAAATTTAGTTTTTAACTGATTGGTTTACAAATAGTGGTGAACAAATCAATCATCCAACAAACCGTATCTCTAAACTTAAAGTTCAATACTAGAAATGCATTTACATACAGTAAATGTTTTAATCATTCATTTTCACCTTAAATGCAGGGGTACCATATCCTTCTAACTGCTGTAACCTAGAAATTGCTTCATCATATTTACCCTATAAAAACAACATAAAAATTATTTATTTTTTAAATAAAAACTTTCATACAGATGCAAAATTGTGATTTGTGCGGCAGTGGCCTGTCCATGAGAGCTGCAGCACCCCCTATCTCGGCCGATATACTTTTAAAAGCATAATAAATATCTTATTTATACTTCCAATATTTTATATCATCCATAATCCCTAAGCTTAACATCTCTATGCCATCCCTCTTGAGAGGATATCTCTAATTTCTACCTCGAAAACAACAAAAATATCTATGCAAAACTAGCTACTTCATCGACACTGCAAAAGCACCAAGCATTCTTCTCAGGATCTAGTTCATTGGCCATGAGTCTCCCGTGCAGGCACATGGTTAGAGGCTAGAAAAGCGTGATCAGTATCCTGTTAGGTGCTTACGCACCAATTGGATTTTATATTTAAATAAATTTGGATCAAGCTAAGCCTGGATTATTTAAGTGTTCTATGAATGTTTTTAGTACCTGGCTTTTGGACCATGCTGTATTTCTGTATGTGTATTAAACAATACTAAAACAATTCTTTCCTGAAGCAGCACTCCCACAAATTAAAGTGACAAGCCGCCACTAGATTTGTGATATTTTTGTTCTAAAAAGCACCATACCTGGTAAATTAAAAGATCCAACTGAAAGTTGAGATACCATGGCCATGCTTCCATTCTGAGTTGCTGACATAATCTTTTGAAATCTATAATCATAAAAAAAAATAATAATAATAATAATAATAATAATAATAATTGAAAGAAAAAAATAATAATAAAGCCAGTAATGAAAATTAATAAAACCAACTCAGGTAAGGTAAGGTTGCTGAAATTTTAAAAAGATATGTGGCTTACCTTTTTCAAAAATGTCTGAACTGTGGAGAAGTTCCCAACACCTTGTTGCTGTCACAAAACTCTGGGTCACCAAAGTGGCAGAACCTTGAACAGATTTACTTATAATAAAGGTTGGCACGTGTTCATCCCTAATCTAACAAAAAGAGTGTGTTTGATAACATTAATAATACGAAAAGCAATGACTGACATAGAAACATTAATCTGGTAGAGTAGGAAAAATTGAATCATTATACAGTACCTCTGAATCCAAGTGCTTTTTCTTTGCTTTCGGTCTGAATATATTTTAAAAAAAAAAGAAAAAAAAAGCAAAATCTTCACACAATGCACATGTAAACAAGTATAAAATACATGGTGGACCAAAGGTTTTTGCTCCCGTTAAAAAAATGTGAATATCTCCTGCATGGTTTGAGCTACATGTTTTGACAAAAACACTGAAATAAAGTTCATTTCATGCTAATTTTTCTGAAAATTGTATGATGTTATCTTTCTACTTTCATTGATGAGTAATGACCATTTGAAAAACACACCCCCAAAAAATGTTGCCAAAACATGACTTTTTTTCTACAATACCTTGAAGTAAACTGCTGAGGATGGTTTAATGACAACTTTTTTGGGGATATGTTTTTTTTTTCGAATGGTCATGACTCATCTCCAAATGACTGTAAAAAAAGATAAAACTCATACGAATATCATCGCTGAAGAAAGAAGGTTAACCCTTCCGAAACATGTACAAACTTTTGTAAAATGAAAAATTGCAAAAACTTACGAAACTGAATTACTTCAGTAATAATAACTATGACTCATACATTTTCAGAAAGAGCACAAAACCAACTTCATTCCAGTTTTTCATTCGACCACGTAGTCAGACCATTGACAAGACATTCCCATTTTTCAAACAGGGACAAAAACTTATTGGCCCACCCGGTATATCTATAAATATTTTTTGGTATGTATCACTTACGGTTCAGTGCAATCACCAAGAGAAGTTCTGAAGCCTTCTATCAAAACTAGAGATGGTAGTTGACTATTTCCAGTAGGAACTATGCAGAAGTGAAAATATCAACCAAGGCTTAGTGATATACAAGGTGTTCCTGAAAAATCTAGTCCAATTTTAACCACAAATGCTATGCATCAAAACAAAACAAGCATCCATTGGTCTGGAATTGCTTCCCTTCTAAGATAATTAAGTAATTCGATACAAGGCCTATATTCATCTTATAATAGCTGTGACACTTGAAATGCTGCCTATGGAGGCCAATTTGAACACATCTGATGCGTATGAGACAGACCTAAAAAAGATTGCGACTTCACCTAGCGTTATCTCAGAAGGAAGCATTTCCAGACCCGTGTTTATATGAACTTTTTTTTGTTTTGTTTTGACGCATAGCATCTGTGGTAAAATTAAAATATGACTCAACCTTTTACAACACAATTTAAAGCTAACTGTGGCCTAATCTTAGAGAGGCGACTATTGTTATTCTTCTGCCCCATTACTTTGACATCACATAAAACTAACAGGCTTATAATTAACTAACAGATAACAAAAAAAAATTATCTTGATGAAGGAAATTGAATTCAAACCCTTCTAATTGTGACAAAAAAAAAAAAAATAAATAAATAAATAAACCAATGCTTACCACAAAACTGCTCAGGATCAACTTTGCTCGTGTATTCATACAGTGATTGTAAAAACAGTATAGTTGCACAAAAAAACACTTGTTTATATGCGAATTGCGCATCATCCAATGTGTGAGAGAAATGTTGATAACAATTCTGTATCCGTTGCCACTGGTGTTCTTTGCTGAGAAAAAAACAACAATAAAACTTAGTACTTTATTAAAGGTTTTGAACAATATAATGATAAGCCACATTTATAAAATTGTTCAGGGGAGCTGTTTTTCTGGTGATTAACTTCACAGATTGCTACAAAGTGAGCAACAAAGTGATTCTCTATATTATGCTGCAATTTTCTGGAAAATCCAGGTAAAGTAACCAGCTAGAAACAGTACTGAGAAACTTTAAAAATTAATTTTAAAAAAAATGTAGCTTGTCATTATAATGCCCAGAGGTTCCAGGACAGAGTCTTTCAATTGTACTCTAATTCCCAATAAGTTACATAAAGTTAAATCTTAGCAACCTTACCTGGACAAAAGAAACAAATCCTTCAACTCCCAATTTAACTTCTGTCCTACAAAATTGAAAATGTTGCCCAATTGCTCCCACGGATTTTCAATTAAAGACTCGCTGTCTAGTAATCCAGGAATTGTTGCATGAGTTGGCACAGACCTGAGATATTAATATCGAAATATTGTCATTCAACATCAAAATGCTTGTGATTACATACCAAAGAACCAGACTCACGCTGTGCCAGTTGGCGGTGTCGTGATATAAGCTATGTAAAATTCTATGCATTTATGCAGAAGACGAAACAGTTGCTTGGGTTGAAATTCAACATTCGCTGACTGGAATATTAGTGGTAAAATATCATGAACTGAAACAAAAGCCAACAAAACATTTAAACTGAAAACTAAGCAAAAAATAGTTGTGACTGAACCGTTTAGCAAATTGTTACATTACTGTACCTAATAATTTTCTAAAGCAATTCACAGGTGAGGAATGATGACTGTGTTTTTCCGCTGTGTTGAGTGTATCTATCAACTTCATCTATCAATAACACAAAATTTATGATTCAAACAATTTTTTTATATTACAATATTTGTACATATTTTAAGTAAGTCTAGTTGAAAATACCCCATGTATTCCAATCTTATCGGGGAATTTCTTTAATAGCAGTAAAAGCAATCGACAGTGTTCTTGTGTATCTTCACTTCGGTCTTAAATAAAGCAAAATTGCATGTAATGGTTTATTTATAGGCTGCTTTCCAACCTCTCCAAAACTTTGATACATCAAGTAAATCTAAGCTTTGATACATCAAGTAAATCTAGGATCCCTACCTGCTGTTGATAATAACATTTGATGTTGAACTTCTGAAGAAAGCATAGCAAAAATATCTGTACCCGCACAATAACAAAACAAACAAAAAAAGCTCCATTATTTTAAATATTTCAGTGATATCAGCTCAAATTCAACTTAACCTTAGTATTCAATACAGAAACTCAAACATTTACGAACCTCTTAAAAATAAAGAATTGCTATCATTTCTATCAGCCTGGAGAGCTTCCATAATAATCTGTAACTCCTTCCATAATCCAACATCATTTTGAAAATGTCGAAACCTATGTGAAATACCTCTAGAATTAACACTGCATAAGTTATACTTGTATAAATTTACAGAAAAAAAGAAACCTACAAGTCTTCTAAATGCCTAGCAGCTTCTTTAGTATTCCGACATGTTTTCTCATTGCTGTACACCTCAAACTGTAAATAATGAACAATAATTTGACACAAAATTATAAAGTGTACAGAATAGGATTCTCAAGTATTGCTTTTTTTTTAAACTTAAGTCTAAAATTAGATTTAGTTTGACAAAAAAAATATTATATTCTTATTTTATATAGGCCTACCAGAAAGTGAACCCATCAAAAAATGACAAGCAGGTCATTGTTATTAATTTTATTTAATACTCATTGCGGCAAATGTGCACGTGTAAATGTTTCTATTAGTGACATAGTCAGGTGAACATTTACAAACATGTGCACACTCTGTATGCATTTATTCTCACTCATGGTGCCTAAATGAACAGGTAGGTAGGTAATTGGAGTTTAACAAGGGCACCGACTGGCTTTACAGCTATGTCATTTGGCCCTCATTTATTGAAATTAGAAATACAGAAATAATGATGAGATGAGGATGATAAACATGGAACAGGGTTTTATGATACAAGAGAAAACGGGAGAACCCTGAGAAAACCTGCCCCCGCGGTGTCAGACCCCGAACTGAATCCACATGGCATGAGTGGGAGTCGAACCCGAACCACTGCTGCCAGAGGTGAACGCTCTGACCACCAGGCCACCACGAGGTCCCCGGAATAAACATGCAGAGCACTCAGGGTGAACATACAGTATGTTAATGTTCACGTACAGGTGCTGTTCTACTGCAACTAGTGTAAGTGCGGCACACCCATATGCGAGCATTTGTTCAGCGCTCCCAAGTTTGCATTATGTGCTGCACTTTTAGTTGTCTCCATCATCGAAGAGGTGTGTTGCGTACTCAAGTCTTTTGTAAACAAACAGTGCGGAAAAGTACGTGGATATCTGTTCACCTTGAGTGTGATGCGTGTTTTTGCTCCAGCAGCGAATTAGCACGTTACTGGTGTCCCGCACTGTTTGCTTGAAAAAGGTACACAACGCTGTCGGTGGAGACCAGCAACAAATGAAAGTGCAGCATAATACGTGCATTTGGGAGGTCTGCACAAATGTTCGCGTACCGTAAATGTTGCTTGTGTCGCACACAATTATACCGGTTACTTTTGACAGCATGTCCCAGCTAAGGTCCCAGTCAAGCAGCTCTCACATTAGCATGGAACCAAACAAACACTGTATTCAGTAAGTTAGTGTCAACCAATGAAAATATTCACCTGGATAGCAAAGTTTGTCGGAAACAACGTTTTAGCTGTAATTAACCATGCTTTGGCAGCATAAGGATCCTTCAATTGACAAGCTCTGGCACGCAATATAAGATACTCTTCATCGTAAACAGACTCCATTTTGATTCACACTCTGATCACCAGCGGAGAAACTCAAAATGGCACCTCATTGAGTTTCTGAACGCTATTTAATATAAGTTACCGCAGTTATCGACTGTCTTTGAACGGTTTTCGCGCTAAAAGCGTACAAAGTGAACGCGGTGTTTAACTATGCTTTATAACGTTTACATTATATGCTTCCGGTTATAGAAATAAAATGTGATCATGTTTGCACTAATAAAATAACAATAATATTTACATTCGTCAGTATGAAAATTTTCAGTGAAAAATAAAAATAATGTGTAGTGACATCTTTGATTGGTGTTTGAAATGTCTTTTGAATTTATGAAAAAAATAATCATGATGCAATTGATGCGGCATATTTCACCTGTGTATGTGTATCTATCTGTAATAATTTCCAATAAAATATCATTGGTGATGACTATCTTTGTTTCATCGTTAAAATAAATAGTAAGCTTGCAAAATATTCGGTTTCACCTTTGGTCAAAAGCAAAGCAATGATGATGTGGCTTAGGGGACCTCCAAGGTCAAAGTTGATCATTGCCGGTCTCGAAATTTATCAGCATCATCTTTCAGCGTTATTAACGACCTCAAGATCACTGGCAAAGATGGTAACGTTTGAAATCTGTTAATATTATAAATCAACACTATACGATTCCTGAATGCCTAATGTTTATGTATATATCTTCCTAAGGCTTCTGTGAACAAGGGTAAACTAGAAGGACAAGATCGAGAAAAGCAGCTGTCAGATCTGAAAAGTGCTGGCTGGACTTTAACCGAAGGCCGTGATGCAATTTACAAGGAAATCCTATTTAAAAATTTCAATCAGGTGATTGTCAGATGATTCGTAACAGGTATACTAATGTGTTAGTTCACACGTCGTTTGATTATAATATGTGACGTTTACTTTGTTCGATCAACAGGCGTTTGGATTCATGACCCAAGTTGCCCTGACTGCAGAAAAAATGGATCATCATCCCGAATGGTTCAACGTGTACAACAAGGTTCAAATTACACTCAGCTCTCACGATGTTAACGGTCTGTCTGGCCGTGATGTCACCCTGGCCAAGTTCATCGATAGAACAGCTGAAAAGATGAAAAATTAATCTTGAATTAACCAATGCGACTGAATTCAGGTCTTCAAAAACTTTAGACATGTTGCTGGATTATGTCATAGTGTAGAATCATGTTGTTTTCCATTTATCCAATATTTTTATTATTGGTTTATATATTTTGAATATTAAGTTTTGGATACAGTTGTGGTAATATCTACATGTCATTTTTTTTTCTAGGAGCAATATTTTTTTTATATATTGTTTAATACCTTAGGTTTTAGATTGTAGTCCATTACAAGCTTCGTTATGGTGTAGTTCATGTGTTGTGATATGGTATAAATATATTGCACATTCTAGGTAACACCTATCAAAATAATTAATTTATAAATTTGTTTCTTGTCATCTAATTTCTACAATTACATTTCATTGGTTACATATTCTTTTCTAAATTGGAAATTTTTATTTCTTGTATTTTTATTGAAAGATTCAGCATTTTAGTTAAACGGATTATGTTGAAATCTTATATGCAATTCTGCAAATTTTGTAGAGGGTAGACACCTACAAAATCAATTATCACTACAACCTTCATTCATTTATTATTGAAGTTGTGATAACTTATGGACACCCTATATTTTTCTTTTATCTTTCAACCTGCCATTACATTTTTTTTTTTCATTTTTCTATCGTTATTAGCAATGTGTTAAATAATATACAAGTCACATCACATTACATTTTCTTATGAAGATATCTTTATTAATGTACCAGGTTGGTGTGAAAATACATTTACCTGCTTCGGCCATTATTAGTGATTTATTTTAGAAATATTCATAAAATGTGGGGAGATGCAATATTAAATGACATATGATGAGAAAGTTGTAACAATTTTCAGGGCAAATCTACAACCAATCATTCTGAATCTCATTGCAGCCTTCACATCATGTGATACATTGTGTTACGTTAACACATGATAGGCAAAATAAAATTTGTAGTTGCCACTGTGGGACCAAAAATTCAAGTATGCGGGACCAATGTGATGTGTGATCACTATTATTAAGAAATAAAACGTTTATATGTGTGCATTTGCAAAAATTTTGCAATGTTTTTATTTTTTAAAATCATCTCATATACAGGGTGATTCAAAAGTCTTTGATGAAACTTTAAGGAGTGGTAGGTTACATACAAAAAAGGCCATCTGAACCTATGTCCAAAAACGATTTGTATGTGAGTATAGTTTGGCCCATTGGTTAGAATGCAATCTTGGTATCAACAACACAGACAAATTTGAATCACCCTTAGTTGGCTTAGTTACCAACACCTATAAGATTTTAAACAAACAGTGGTAGGAGATACTATTCAGTATAAGTATTATTTTTTAATACATTTTTTATTTATTTTTTATACAAATTAAGTACATAAACCTCAGATAATGTACATCATGTGCCTGGTTGAGGATAAAATAAAAAATTGATGGGAACCCAAGATGTCTCGGAGATTAACTGATACATGGTGTATACATATCTAACCCAGAGCAATGATAACATTCAATAATGCTTTAGAGTTATATGCTAATGAGTAATGTGCTTTAACAAAAAAAAAAAATGAAATTATGTGGATATAAACACAAATTTGAGATCAGGGCTATTTGATCGGATGAGCACAATATGAAATCTATCCAGCCCCTTCTTTGGCTCAGGTGGACTAGAAAGGCAGAAAAAGAAAGAGAACTTAATTGCCCTAAAAATAGAGGAAAAATTATGAAGACAAAAAAAAAGCATAGTGAATTAGAACAGAAAATATGAAACTTGGAGAAGTAAAAATTTATAAACCTTTCGGTTTATCTTGTCAAGTCAACACATCTGTGAAACATAACATTTTATCTATCAATTCTGGCATTCATTCAATTCTGTCGGTTGAGGCATTGAGTAAATTGTTTTTCGATAATATTTTTTCTAGGTCTATTTTCATTAAAGATCTGATCATTTTCTGGTTCAGCTCTTCTTAAATAATGTTACTTTCAACAACCTTAATGGTTTGTTCAGTGTTTTTACAGAATTTTTTAGTTGGACTTGATAGTGTCAGGTCAGGCTCAAATTGAGGAGTTGGGTGGAATAACGGCTTAGCTCAAAAAATGTAGTTTTGATAAAAAGGACAAAAATTCTGGCACCTTCAAAATTTGGATTAAAAAACAATCCCGGCACCTGTATATTTATAGAAGATAAATAAAACAGGTTTTGCAAAAAAATTGTTAACTTTAGTCGACAGTCCTGAAGTTACGGACAAATTTAAAAATGTAATTTAAAAATGAACTAATTTCAAATAATTTATAAATGCATTTACGCAATTTTCCAAAAATTTTCCAAAATCTTTTCCATTGTTTTGGAAGTAAAACAACCAGGAAGTGAAACGGCAAAAGAAAAGTTTCAGATCAGAAAAATTTCAGATTTACAATCGTTCCATTTTATAGTCTTGCTCCAAAAAGTCCAAAAGTGCAATTTATAGGCAACTCAATGTCTTTATGCTCTAAACTGGTCTAAAACGATTCAATATATGCATTTTAAGGAATAACGACCTTATGCGGATGTAACTTTCCACCCAACTCCTCAATTACAGATGTCACAATAAAATGTTATATTTTGTTTGTAATACTTGAATGCTTCTTTCACATTTTTTTTCTTCGAATTAAGTAGTTGACCAGACCTTGATTTGGAAAATTAAAAATAATAAGTCAAAAGAAATTTTTTTTAAAATTAAAGTGAAAATAAAGTCTCCAAGTAAGAAAAAAATAATTTGAGAATGAGATAGTACATTAGTATAAGTTCAGCTCACCATGATGTTTTTTAAAATGATGTTGATGAAAAAAAAAAGTTTGCATAGCTCAACAAGTGAGCAAAAAACATGAGCATTTTCAAAGGCAGAGCACCTTTCACTTTGAAATATCTCAACATTACGAATAAAAAACCAACACAATCGTACCATCGACAATACTCCGGAAGGCAGTTTGCAAGTACTCACTGGTTATAAAAATATTCAGACCAAAATCTTTACATTCCACATTGCATGAAGTTTTTCTTCTTCTTATTATTATTATAAAACAATCAAGTTTCATCCAATCACCTTGTATGGTCACAGAAGTGACAATTAATTAAATGATGAGATGGTGTCATAAATTAAATATTTAAACGAAAACACGATCTCATGCAATGATAATGTAAAACCAGTTGATTTCAAATTTAAGAAGTTTTTGTTTTTTTTCATGATGTACTCGGACTTTTTTTTAGATGCCATAAAGAGGCTTCATTTTGTTTTCTAGAGGTTCGTTTTGTTCTCTTCTAGAGGTTTTCGCTGGTCCACATCAAGAACAAAGTGATAAGAAAACGCAATTCATAAAAAATAAATAACCCATATATACTGATGTTAGTACTGAATTCATGATGGTTGCAGTTCTATTAACAAATGGTATCAAATGCTTATTTAAGCTGTATGATTATTATAGTAATATGGTCTAGTACGTAAAGAAAAAGCATATATTTTTTGTCGTTGAAATAATGAGATAAACTCTATAGAGCTGGGGGCCTCCTGTACATAACGCAAAATCAAACATTCAATAACAATAAGTTAATATTATTTTTTTTTCCAAGTTTTTTTTTTTCTTCAAAAAAATGTTTGTTTTTTTGAATATTTGGTAGAGTATATTTTGTATTGCTTAAAAAATTGTAAGACATAATGATACAAGGAATCTGCAGTGAAATGCAATACAGAACATTATCTGTGAATGAAAAAGCATTTTCATCCGAAACATTACACATTCTCTCAAAAACCACACAAACACAAGTTTTTTTTTTCATGTACAAAGGCATTTTGCAGGTTTTTTTCTTAAACACACATACACACATTAATATGAATTAACATTTATGCCGATAGTTATGGAACAAACATCATTCTAGATTATAGTAAAACTTTTTTGTATTTTTTTTTTCGTTTTTGTTTTTGTTTTGCCAGTTTTAAATAAAATAATAATAATATTAAAAGAAATTATGTAACAAAGAGAAAACAATTGTGAAGTTTCATGTTGTAACAAGAAAACGAAACAAAAAATAAAATAAAATAAAATAAAGACCCTCACTGAATACAATTATGAGGCAGTTTTTTTGTGTTTTTTTTTTTGCACTTGTCACAACAATTCACGTCTCCATTTAAATTATATCATTTCCACACAGTGGAAAATAGCTGACACTTTTGAAGGAAGAAAGATACCCGACTGCGATTGCACTGATTTTTTGTTTGCTTTGGATGTTGCTGTTGAAGCCTCGCTCGTGCACAACTCCGAAGCAACCTGTTGCTTTACATTTCTTTTTTGTCATTTACAATGCACCTTCCTCTTCCACACACACACACACGCACACACATTTAGATAAAAGTTGTTTTTTTTTTCTCTTTTAACAAAAAGAATCACGTGCCATTTTTTTTTCTTTCAGTTTGTAGAACTTTACAGATAGAAATAAGCTGCGTTCCAAAATTAACAAAATCCATTGTTCAAAATGGAGGCAGCGTTATTAAAGGCAACTCATGGTTTGTCGCTCTCTGGTCTTTGCTTCTTAGAGAAGGCACTTATAATTTTAAATTACAAGGTACTTAAGCTAGAAATGAACTTTGTTTTTCCTTTTTTGTTGTTGTTGTTATATTTATATAAATAGCCTACCATTTCCTTGCGTATGTTCACTTACACACACACAAACACATCATTCTGATGTCATGGTCTCCTTGGGTGAAATTTTTCGTTTTCCACAGAAAAAAGAAGACACACTCTTGACCCAGTAGTAGATGATGGCTAAATCAGGATGCAGCACTATTTGAAGAAGAAGAAGAAAAACCATTTTTCTTCGCTGGATTTCGAACTGGCTATTTGATGAATTATCAGACCAGATGCCCTTGCAATTCAGGCGGCAGACTGTTGGGTTGCGGCACAGCCGTCGTCGTCGTCGGACTGGAAGGTGCAGGGTTTGGATTGAACGTGGTTAGAACAGGTGGCTGTGGCCGCTGAGGAGAAGTTAATGCTGGAGGATATGGAATGTATCTTGAATCTGGAGTCATATTGTAGTAACCATCTCGCAACGGGGGTTTGGTAGGAGACGCAGGAGCTTTCGTGTATGTCGTCACCTAAAATTTACAAAAAAAAAATTAGCATTCAACCTTGAGAATGAATTTAAATTATGAAAACTATAAAGAATGCTTTTTCCGGCTTCCCGAGAAGCCGCTCATGGCGCTAGTGGCTGGGCTGCAATTTAGGTTAGATAGAATAAGTGAAAAGGATTGATTTATTGATTAATGATAAATTATTAACTGTTGTATTAACTAACCTAAACTGACATTTATTATACCCATAGACACTGGTTTAGCTTAGTTAAAACAAAAATAAAAACAACCCTATTCCTAATCGCTAGTGCCATGAGCGTCTTCTCGAGAAGTGGAAAAGTACCAGGAAAGGATTTTAAGAAAACAAGTACAGTACTGTACATTAAAAATAATTTTTAAGAATACGCTTTATATGTATAGTTTCGCTTTATGCGAATTTTTTATTTATGCGAATTTTGAGTAATTCCATTTTCGACTTCTGCAAGTTTCGATTTATGCGAAATTTTAATTTATGAGATTTTCGATTTATACGAAATGACATTGATGTGATCTTTGAGTAATGTGACATTTAATTTATGCGAGTTTTGTGTCATTACATTTTTTATTTATGCAATTTTCGATTCGATTAATGCAATTTTTTACATTAAAATTATGCAGTTTATGCAATTTTTGGTCCATCGGGCTATACAGTATACTATCATAAACGTCTGTAGATGGCAGTATACGTTCAATTTCTAGCTCACTCACATTCACAAATTTACAAAATAACTCACAAATAAATATAATGAAGCTAATATAAAGCCTAAAAACAAACGGAAGTAATGTTCCACTTTCCCACTTTCACATCCTGTTTAATTTTCACAAAAAATGAAAGATTTATTGGTATGTAATTAAAAAATAACTCACTAGATTATAATAAGTATTATCGAAATGCAGATGTTTCACATTAACACCAAATAATATAATTTAAAAGCTCAACAGATTTTTCACTATTATCATACAGGGTGTTCCAAAAGTCTCCAATACATGGGTAACACGTTTCCTTTTTTTTTTAAAGTTACTTTTGACATAAAAAATTACATTTTTTAAAAAGGTTTAGTTTAGTTTCTCTATGTATGGCGACATTTGGAGACACCCTGTAAGGCACAATAATTGCTTTCATTTCCCATCAACTCAAACAATAACACAGTGTATGATGAAATACTACCTTGTTATCTCCTAAGTTTTGATTATAAGCATTTCGGCGTAATTCATCCGCATACGTTTCGTTCTCATGTTCATAAACATTCTGGTTGTTATTAACCTTTTGGTTTCGTGTCAACGTATTTTGCCGAGACCCTGTAAAATAATCAAGTGTTAAGTGACTAAAATTTAACATACTTCATCATACGTATCACTAAAATAAATGCAGGATACGAAAAGATCAACTTAGAGTTGAATATCCAATACCTAAAATATACCGATAAATAAACAATTAAAACTGCAAAAAATAAAAAAAATTATACAGCACTACTGGTCATGTTCGATTATTTCTTGTTTTTTTATATAAAACTGTGTTTATCTTATGTCAAATGGTTGTTAGACGTTCAAAAATTTTTTTTATCGTATGCTGAATATCTCCACTTTGAACTTTGTTCAGGGACTGAAATGCTATAATACTTTTTATATTTTTGTGTATATGTAAAAAAATAACATATTTTATATGGAATTTGAAGTATTGCGCCAATCGGATAAACATTATTACACAAAAAATACTGTATCAATAAAGTAAAAATAATTATTTTTCTAATAGTTTTTTTGCTGCGCGACCACAAAACTAAGAAAGCTCCGCTCGTGAGCACACTTCACTGCATCACACGTGTGTATACAAAAAGCCTATCCAATGCTCTATTTCTATTCAAGTTGTTTCGGTAAAACTAATTACAATCATTGTACACATTTGTAACAATGATTTTTACAATGTAGACTTTAATAATTTATTACTATATATTTAAAAAAGAATTATTTGAATTGGTATTTTTTTTTCAATTAAATGTATAATGATTGCATGTAGCTAAATCATTATGAGTAGTAGCTAAATCATTGTTTATTGCAAATAAAAATTATCTATTTTACACATACAAAAAAAATTAATGACAATTTTTCATTTGTAATATGAAATCACTGAGAAAAACTATCGAGTAACATATATTAATAATACTACTAACACGTTTTGAGAAATAAGTTATTCATTCCACTACTTCAAAACTCACGCTTTCCTGTTTGTAAATATCTAGAATATTCATTCTGTTATGAAATACTTATTGTATCGTTTATTGCAAAATAAAAATTACTTGTTTTGCACAAGATCTACAAATGTATCATTACAATTTTCACTCAAACCATCACCCTACACGACCAATGAGCTGTGCACACTACTTGTAAATAAATGAATCAATAAATAAATAAATGAATAAATAAATTAAACATGCAGGGCTTTGGGCAATATACTAATGATAAGCTACATTTTAAAAATTGTTTAGGAGAGCCGTTTCTGATGAGAAACGCCATAGAGTACCATATTGTACTGAGCAACAAGGTGATCTTCTATATTATGCTGCCAAACATTTCTGGAAATACAGGAAGTAGTAAAATAACAAGCTAAAAATATTACTGAAGGACACTTTGATGTAAAAATGTCATTTTTGAAAAAAGCGCGGCATATCATTAAATTGCCCGAAGCCCTCATGTGTAGTGAGAAATTGCTGTAATTCTGAAAGAGTGAATTCCTATAATATGTTTAGTAGTTTGTTTCGAGCTTATCAAAATGTTATGAAAGAATATCTTACCTGGATTGGCATCCCTAACTGTCAGGTACTGAGAGTTGTCAACTGGGTAGACTGTGCTCACCATGGTTTCTGGTCTATCAGTAAGGTAAGTAGTGGCTGCCACTTTAGACGTAGATTCATCCTGGAATATATTTCATCAATATTCAAGTTCTTTTCGTAATCGATATCTGCACCGATCTTCCGGAAGATGGCTAGGACATGACTGAGATGTTGGTTGTTTTGTTGCACAGTGGAAAAAATTTAGGAGTGACAGGCATAAACCCTATAACACATGGTACAAAGAGCATCAGGAATACCACTGCATCCTTGACCCACACTGAAGACAGTTCGAATTGCAAGAAACTGACCAAGAGAAGAATTCTGCCTGCCACTGCAGAATTAGCATCTGCACTCTTTCTTTGGTCAGGCACATCCCACTTGCACAGTAGATTTTTTAGCACAAGCACTTCGAATGCGAAGGCAAAGCGTGCAAATGCTTTGGCTAACAATGACTAGGAAAATGGTTTAAAGGATCAAAAGCGAATGTCCACTACCTTTCGTCTTCTTCGTCTTTTGTTGACAGTGGCCTGTCATGTGTGAGAGCATGAGCAAGCAGAAGAGAAGAAACAAATTAGTTCAGACAAGAGATTCAGCAAAGTGACAAAAGAGAAATAGAATTCAGGAATAAAAACAAGAATAAGTCAAAGAGAAATAACTTCATGTAATGTCATGTCACTGCAACAAATAACCCAATTGAATCACCAGTCTTTCACTACAACTTTTCAAACACCACGTTTCATATAGTAAGCTACATATTGAAGCAGTTATTCCTGTAAGGGAATTACCACTTAATTTGTACTTCTATACATGGTGATTCAGAGCAACTATTCTCAACTTCCAGAGGTGATAGAGGACATGTAAAGAAACATTTTTTATTTATAAATTATATTCTGAAAATAATTTCGTAACGAGATACAACGAAATTACGGAAACAAGAATAAATGTAGAATCTAAGGTGTTAGCTTCTTTCCAGCTGGTATACTGATAATTACATGTACTAGAAGTAGACCCGTACTGTAACACGGGGGCATGAGAAGATAGGGGTTCGGAGTTAGTAATACAAACTTTAGATTCATAACTACGAAACTAACATATTTGTACTTTTTACGTTTAAAACCAACCAACCAACTCCATCTAGTGACAGGATGCTACACTTATGACTGGTTTCGATATTAACAACCACCAGGGAAGATTCTGCACGATGGGCGGGGCTAAAGTATCTGCTACACAAACACACAAAACTTGACCATTATTATTAGTATCATCATTAATTATCAATTCGGCCGTAATTTCGTTGTATCTCATTATTTCCGGACTACAGTTCATTATTAAATAACGTTTCATTACACGCCCTCTATCACCCCCTGAAAGTTAGGAAAAGTTGTTCTGAATCACCCTGTATAAAACGATATCGCAACCATCAAACATGTCATATCGGCACATACAACAATGTCCATTGTAAATTATACGAGAAATCATAAAACATTCCCAATTACACTATCACTTAATATTCAAACTAAATAAAAGAGTATAAAACGGTAACTTACATTATAGTCGTCTATGCTGTTCTCGTCGGAATAGCTTTCACTTTTTTCCGAAATGGAACTTAATGTCTCTCCAGTAACTGTTCCGTTATAGCTGCTGGGGGCGTACATTTCTATAGTAGCTGCAGTTTTACTGCTGGACTGATCGCTCTCAGCAGCTGTAACAATTTGTGATATTGTGAGTTTCTTTGAAGACATAAGATAAAGAGGATACGTTCTATGAATGAAACACCAACCTTCTTCCAATCGTTTCTTTCGTCTCCTTTGAATGAAACAAACCACTAGAAAGACATTGAGGACCAGAAGAAAGGTACCAACGACAGACACTGCGATTATAATGATTCTTGGCACTTCACCCTTTTCATACATGTAAGGCGGAAGGGTGGTTTTCTGTTCTGAAGGGGGAATTTCACCTTTAAATGTGGAACAAAAGACAAAATTAGTAATCATCATGTTTTGTAGCAACTATTGAAATATGAAGCAGTATTGTTTAGACATAAACAAAAAAACTCACTCTGTGTATTCCCTTTGACGATATCTTTTGAGTAATTACTTTCTCCTAGTGAATTTACAGCCAATATGCTGAATGTGTATTCTGTACCGAGTTCTAATCCACTGATAGCAAACGTAGTTGCGTTTGTCGGGAAAACATCGGCGTATCTGTAAGCTGGAGCGTCTCCAACCTTCTTGTAACGGATACGGTAAGACTGCGATAAACCACCATCGAAACCAGGAGCCCAAACTAACGACACGGAATTGTGAGTTGTATTGATAATTCGGAGTGCCAAAGGTGTATCTGGCCTAGCTGTAAATTAAAAATGTTTATTAAGAATAATCAGTAATTGGATAATATCTCGAATAAAGTGCAACATCAACAAATCTGACTATATATTATATACAGTACATGTAAATAAACAAAAAAAGATGTTTTTTGGTAAAATCAATGATACTTACAGGTACCCTCCAGTCGAATTTTTGTGGAGGCCACTCCCATTTCATTGCGAGCCATGCATTCGTAAGGACCGTAGTCCGAAAATTGAATGCCAGAGACAAATAATTCGCTTTCCCAAACAATCAAGCTAACTTGACTGGTGATTGTGCGATATTTGTTGCTTCCGCCATTGATGTTGATAACAGATCCTTCTCTTGACCAAGTGAAACTCACTTTTGGAGCCCCTTCTACACGACAAATGAGTCTTGCTGTTTTTCCTATCTCACTAGCCGCTTTTTGATACTTGGGCTGAGTGTTGATTATTGGTTGAACTGAAATATAAAAATACACATTTTATCATTCATTAAGTTGTACACATTTTCACCAGATCATCACAAGAAAAATGTAAATACACGTTCTTCTAGTACAAGTATGCCATAACTATGTATACAGTGGCGTCATCATGAAGGTGTGGACCGCACTGGGTGCCATAAACTTTTAATAAAATGTCTCTACGGGCGCAAATTTAATTAAATTAAAAAAATAATAATTAATGTTATCGCACTGGGTGACACCAACCCTAGTAACGCCAGTGTATGACGAATGCATTAACCAGAATTTAGAGGCAAATCCCAAAAAATTCTAAATTCTGGCAAATTTATCCTCGTTGAGATGATAGCCTTTAATGTTAAAAGTAATGAAATATTAAAAACAAATGCATAAAAATCATATACAAGCTTACATTTAACTATTAGAGTTGTAGATAGCCTCGTTTCTTCTCCGATGCCATTATTAGCAACACAGTTGAACATCCCTGAGTCATCTTTCGTTACTTTGCTAATTGTGTAAAAAGATTTTGAGCCATCCATTGACTGTTTTCCACGACTCATATCGTAACCGTCTCGCTTCCACTTGACAAATTTATCGGGCTTTGGATTTGCATCCACTTCGCACTCCATATGAGCTTGATTACCGAGCTCTACCATGAAAGTGCTAGTAATTTTTATAATTTGGGGTGGATCTGAAATAAAAATTTATTTTTAGCGACTTTTATAATGTTTACTGGGATATTAATTTTTCTTAGTTGACCAAGCAATAAATCACATACATTGAACATTGAGCGTAACGTTGACTTTGGTTGTTCCTTCGTCATTTTTCGCTTCACACAAATAAACCCCAGAATTCTGCTTTTTAACTTCAGAAATATTTAATACTGGACCGTGCGCAAGAACACGCCCACTTTCACCAGGACTACAAAGTAAAGAACAAACAAACAAACTTTGTATGAAATCACTTCAAATTTACATACACTTAGCACACATTTGACAAATTATTGAGTGCATACTAAAAACTTATTTTTGAAGAACACTAACCTGTGTTTCTTTATCCAAGTATAATTGACTGCTGAAGGATTGGCCCTTGCTGTCAAATTGATGATAGCAGTTTCGTTCTCAAGAACATTAACCACTTCAACGTAAGACGACCAAAACTCCGGTTTATCTATTGAAATAGATACAATAATGATCATCTTAGTATGGTGAAAACTTAAATAGTGATTGTAGTATTGTGAAACGTAATCACTGAATGCTTACACAAAACATTGAGAGTGATAGCATCGTGGACACTGAGTTGAAGCAGTTCATTGGTGGCTTGACACGTGTAAACAGCTCCATCATCGGACGAAGTGACGTCTAACTTCAGGATACTTCTAGTAGATTTGCCTCCATGAGGAGCGTCAAAAGTACCATTGGATTTTCCCTGAATAAGATAACCTCCTCGCCACCATGTAATTGACGATTCTGGATTGCTGCTAGCAGAATCACATTGTAAAGTAATCTGAAATTAAAAACAAAATTTCATATTTACAGCAATTCTTTTTAAAAAATATATATAACACAAATCATCGAACTTCATATGCGTAACATCAACACTATAAAATATTTTACCTTTTTCCCAGCTTTGGGGGTTTTGGGACTCATCTTTACAATAACACCACTAGGAGGAACTGAAATATGATTTAAGGATACCATTAAAAAAAGTTAACAATCACGATCATATGAATTTCTGAAAACAACAATAGGAAAACGTACAAAGAACTGCTAGCCGTATAGAAACAGATAGCGGATGTTGAGTAGCAGAATTTGTGGCTTCGCATCGATATTCTGCTCCATTGTCACTAGCATCAGTAACAATGGCAATTTCAGCCGAGGCTAGATTTCCATTGACAGAATTTGTTGAAGGAATCTGAAAGACGAAATTCCAAGTTAAATAAATGTTTGTAATAACCATAAAATTTTTCATCGACAAAAGAAGATTAGACTTTCAGTTATAAGTTATCAATATACAAGTAATAATAATCAAAGTAAATCAAAACAGAATAAGATTATTTTTTTTTTACTGTTAATGTCAAACGAACCTTGTTGTCTGCTTTAAACCATGATAGAGTAGCCAAAGGATTTCCTCCCATACTAAAACACGTCAACCGTTGCAGATTGCCTGCTCGTATTTGCACACTGTCATTGAAACCATAAATCGTAGGTGCATTTGGTGGATCTAGAAACCGAGAAAAAAGTAAAACAATAAATTCTCCAATAAATGATGAAATATAACATGTTAGCAAATTTAATATGTAACTTTTATGGGATAAGTTATACATTTTACTTACATAAAACATTGACTATGGTTGAATTGACTTTTGTCTGCCCTAAGGCATGATGAACAGCGTAGCAAGAAAACATCATTGATCGATCCTAAATAATTATATAAAGAAAGATTAATATCAAACTTTGATAAATTAAAAAATTAAATCACTATACAGAGAGAGTGTTAACCTTTGCTGTAACTGGCACCGTAACTTCCGATGTTGTAATCCATCCACCTTCCCGAGCAGCGGTAACTGCACTCTTCGCGGGTATTGGAACCCCATCAACAACCCATGACACATCGGCAGCTGGATTACTTTTGTCAGTACTACATATCATTGTTAATATATCACCTTCTTTGGCTTCTTTGGGACCAGTAATGGTTAATCTGGATGGAGCAACTATCGAAACAAGATATATAACGATACATTTATACTACAGTATATCCAAATTGATTCGCAGACAATAATCACAAGCAAATGGTCACACTAGTCACACACAAAAATTCGGCGGTGGTTTACAACTTCAACCTTATTAACAAGATGAGGTTAATCTGGTTAATAAAAATCATTTTATGTGCGTATTTGTGTGCATGTGACCATTTGTCCATGTGACCATTTGTTAGATCACTCACTATATCCAAATTTATAAACGTACACAAAAATAAAACTCTTCAACTTACACTGAACCATAAGCTTTACTGATGTTGCTAACGGCTCTGGACTAACATTGTTAGATGCTTCGCACTTATAAACAGCATTATTGTCAGTGGCGTCCACTATAAAATCGTACTTGTTTTCCGCTTCCGTTCCAGACGTGTGGTACGAAAAGTCTATTTTGGCATTGTTTTTGAACCAAACTAACTGTGCTAGAGGATTCCCTCCTCTGGATTTGCACGATAACGTCACTAAATCACCCATTTTAATAACTTCTCCTTCTTGGTATCCTTCAATTTCTGGAATCCCAGGAGGGTCTGCACAAAGAAGAGTGTTTTTTGGCTCAATTAGCAAATATTAGTGTTTCATTAACAAACTTAATGCAAACTATCTATAATTTAATGAATATTTTAATATAAATATAATTCACATTATTTGAATTTTATGTGTTAGTTTAAGCCATGCTTCTTAAACATATAACCAAAGTGTCAAAAATATAATGTGAAATTCTTACATAAGACACTGAGCTTGATCTGAGCACGAATTGGTTGAGCCAGTGCTGGGTGATTAGCTTCACAGGCATAAATGGCACCATTATCCTCAGGTGATGGCTTTAAGTTGATTCTGCACTTCATGTTCTGCCGCTTTCCATCAATATTTTCAGGACGGCATTCAGCATTATCTGTACGCAATATACCATTAATCAATATACAAACCTACTTTGACATTTCTCACACATTCTATTTTCCTCATAATGTTAACTTTTTTTTTAAAAAAAAAAAATTATAAACCAAAATTTAAATATTAAACAGCTTTACGTGAAAACACAAAAACAGCACAAAAATACAGAAAATCAGTTATTTCAGGCATAAAATGTTTTTCATTGTATACCATGAATAACAGCTCCATTCAGTTGGATGTTTCAAACCTTTGAAAATTGAAAGATTACAATGTCCAACTCTCCAACAATAACGTTCATGATGGTTTTAAAGCTGTTAAGTCAATGCAAAGAGGTTACATTAAAGTAGGTCCTCAATTTAGGCGAGGGTTATATTTTGAGAAACCTCGCATAAATTGAAATCACGAAGACAAGTGCTTCAACCAGGCACTATGCAAAATAGAAAATATATCTAGCACATGAGAAACCTATTAAAGAATTCTCTCGTAGTATAATAATAAAATTGCATTGAGAAATTCGCATTACTCGAAGACTTTCTACAGTGTATCAAACTATAAGACATTGTCTTCAAACTTAAATATTTTTTTGGGAAATTCGATCCAAAAAATTAATGTAGATAAACGTTATGTACTGTTTATATGTGAACAAAAACTGCTTTGTATTTTTATACACTTTTTTGTTTATATACAGTGTATATTGTGAGCCAAATGCTAAATATAAACAACTCACCCATCCTAATTTCAATGTTTTTTCTGTACCATTTGATGGTAGCAGCCGGTTTACCCCCTTTGACGACACATGCGATGTCTAGGGTTTCTCCTTGTCTTATTTCTACCGTACCTCCTGTTGGCCTTTCCACAAACTCAACAGTAGTAGGAGCAACTGCAACACACACACACACACACAAAATAAATAAATAAATAAACCCAGATTTACGAGAAGTCGTATATTTTTTTCGGCTTGGAAATAAAAATCGAAAAGATAAATTCTCGTAACTCTAAAAACTTGAAACGCCACGAAAAATTGAGAAAACTGAGACATTGTTTTTCATAACTGTCCATTACCAAGCTTCGTTTACAAATGGCTAAGATTTGTTTTGTGAAAGTTGATTTATACATATAAAAACAAAACAAAGTCGAAACAAAAAGTAAATGACTTTTCAGAAACTAAAATTTTTGTAATGTACGTTTACGTTTGTATTGTATACAATAAAGTATTCCTCGTTATCTGCAGGATTATGTTTTTTGCAAAATAAGTTACAAAGTTACCAAAACCGCTTTTAGAAACATAATGGTTCATTAGACAATTAGAAAACTCTATAAAATAAGTCATAACCCTTTTTACTCATTCGTTTGTATCACTTTCTGAACATTTAGCTATCATAGGGTTGATAAAATGTATTTTATAATAACGTGATTTTTATTACTGTGTATCCTATGAAATGGTACTGCTGCACTACTATCTATGAGCGAAATATTATCAATTGGAGAAAGTAGCGCCGAATAGAGTAAGATATAAACTAACACTGGTGAGAAGTTTAAATAGAATTATCTACCGTTTGCTTTTTAGTGAATCTTTAAAATTAATAGTACTTTTCTATTCAAAACACTGCTAAAAAAAACGCAAATAAAAAAAAGCCACATGTATCCAAAATACTTACGTAAAACATTAAGTTTAGCGTCTGTTCTGATTGCCTGATTATCCGCTGTGGGACCAACCTATAAAAAAATAATTATTTTTTTCATAGTTATACATTTTGACACATTTAAAAATTATACAACATGTTATTTTGTCATTTTTATATGCATAAAATAAATATTGTTTATATAGATTCATAGCAATAGGACTTCTCATTACCTGACACTGGTATTCACCATCATCATCAATTTGAGCATTTTCTATCCGAAGATTAAATTCCCCTTTAGAATTATCACCTATTACTGAATATCGAGGAAATCCTGGAATCTGAGGATCATATCCTAAAAATGAACAAAAATAATAGTATTAATTAAAAGCTTACATTACCAAATAAAAGTTTATTTCTAAATAGGATATACTGATGTTAAAAATGAGATCAAATCTTTGAGTAACATTGAAATTTTATATACGATAGGATACACATTATTTGCACGAACACTTCATATATTTTATAGAATAAAAACATACAGGTAGATATATAAAAATAAATAATAATGTATTTGTAAAAAACCCCAAAAAAAATTATAAGCGAGACAATATGGTACCAGAACTGTAAAAATTTATGTTTAAAGTGATCCTTGTTAAACATCTAATTAAGTGATAAGATTGAATGAAAACAGAGAAAATTGAAAAACAACAAAAAAAAAAAGGAAAAACAAAGTTGTTTAAAACTTTCTATGTGGATAAATTATTTTAATCATAAACAACAAATGATATGTTTGCACAAAAATAGCCAAGAAAAAACAAAAACAAACATGCTTGAACTACGTTTTTTTTAGCATATTGTCATGTTTTGGACAATGTTTTCAGCAATAGCTCATGAGACCATCAACAATATGACCACAAATGTTGGCACATATTCAACACCACTCCGGTGATGATGTGAGCAGTCTCAGCACACTCTAAGATAATAGTCAATGATATGGAAGAAGTATTGATATTGACGTGTCAAGAAATCTGCGTGCTCATCATCTTGTCCACATGTTAATCTTTTGTCACCCACGCGATTTGTGCGCGTCTCCCTAGGCAATTTCCCACAGTCTCCCATGGTTGACCATGAAAGCAGTCATTGTACTCGAGACGAAACAGAAGTCAGCCAATCAGATTCCTATCTCCCTACAACAATTTAACTATCATCTTCCAAAGGGAAAAAAAAAGTGAAACCTGGTCTAGTCTGTTTTTGTTTTTTTGTTGTAGCAATGACCATCTTTATTATATGTTTTTAGTTGATCATGTAGTTAATGTATTTTTTCCCTCCTGCATGAACATCATTTTTCTTTTGTCAATAGGAAAAATGTCATATGCTCATACAATGTAACGCAATTAAAAACTGGAATTTTAACTTAGCACCAACAATTATGAAAAAATATAACAAGCATCTCATGTTAATTTTGTTTCCTAGCATACGAGTAATATCCAGTTTTTCATTATCAAAAAATGTTTTTAGTAATTTCATAAATATAAAAAAATAGAGGTTAATTTAAGTGAAATAGTGAACAGTCTTACATAATTTGTATTTCAATAAATAATTAAATGGCTTCGGGCAATATAGTGATAAACTACACTTTTTTTCTAACAATGACATTATTACATCAAACTTTTTCTCAGTATTGTTTCCTTTCTAGCTTGTTACTTTACCAGTTTTTGGAATTTCCAGAAAATGGCAGCATAAAATAGAGAATCACCCCATTACTCAGTCTATGGAGTTTCTCATCAGAAAAATGAATTTCCTAAACCATTTAAAAATGTGGCTAATCATTGTATTGCTCGAAGCCCTTGAATTCAACTGTATGTTAATAATTTTAATAAAATCAGAATTTCATCAATTAGTTGGTGATTAAGTTCATGGTTGGGTTAAAAAACAAAGTACCAAAAAAAATGTACTATAAAAGAAAAAAATTAACAAATATTATAAGGGCATAAAAAACTAGCTGTTGATCTAAGATGATAGGTTTTTATATACTTCCAAAAAAACAAACCCTATTGGTTTGGTAAGCCAAGCACGCACAAGGATGCCAGCGGTCAAAAGTATGAAGGACGTCGGTGCAGAAAAGTTCAAAGGACATCGAAAGAGCTACTCATTTCAAAAAAGTGTGACACGCACTACATCTCATCTACAACAGTATGTGTCCAGATTCACCCAGTTGGCGAAATAGTCTTTCCTACTACAGTTCATTGTAAAGTATGCAAGTCACTTTGTTTGGACAGCTGATATACACAGCCAAAGTGCTTCCAAACAAAGATGTACAGTTCAATTCTGTTGGAAACGGCTAATTTACTAACAACTCTGTTTTCAGTGCCACAGTAGGCTAACCTAAACAGTTGACAACGATTGGAAAAACATAGGGGATAAACGTCTGTTGCACATCCTACTTATCATCATCCTCGCAGAAATAGATGGGGATAACAAATTATGTGGGGGTTGAAAGCAAATAGAGGGTGAAGAGGGGAATAATGCCATACGCTTATCACTCTCATCTCGGTACGTGTAAAACGGGGGGAAAACAGAGGAACTGATTTTCATCTTCTATTTTGGGTACTAAATCACTCCCACATAACGCAAGAATGAAAAACATAGCATTGCGTGAGAGTGAAATTTATCCACCTACAATTTCACATAAACGTAAGAAGAATGCTACACACTTTTCTAAAACTTATTTTTTTCGATACCGTAGCAAGTTAATCGTGTTTTTCAAAATTTGCACTAATGTAAAAAATTGTGAAGAAAACGTGGGTAAAACAAAACAAAACCGAACAACATAAAACATAAAATTAAGCCAACTAGTAAGCAATTAACTGAGTCTCAGAACAAAATCCAATTAAAAATATATACCTTAAATTCCCATTTGAAGTGAAAAATAAACCTTATCAGTGCATCGGTACTTAAACTCTCATCTTGACAAAAATTACTCCCACTATTTTTTAAGTTGCTTTTTTTTGCACATTAAACTTGAAATTCATGACCGGTTACATAAGTTGACCACGAAATCGTTACAAAGTAACGAACAACTGGATAAAAAAAATGATTAATTTCAGGATTTGCGACTCTTCATAATTTACAGCTTCCACGCAAAAATTGCATAAAAAAACAACACTGGGCCAAATAAATGAAAATAGTAGAGAAAGCAACCAAGCGCAAACACCACGAAGAGCAATCTCCGTGTTTCGTGTACCGGAAGTGGAGGGGAACAGGTACGAACGAAATTAGAGGTGCAACGGAAATGATCCGAATAAGATTGCACATCCTTGTCTTTTTTATATATACATTCAGGATATTTTTATGATGTTGTTTTGTGATGGATCGTTATAGACGACAACAAGCCTCATTTCACCAATACACACATCTGTGATTTCACTGACTCGTATCAATAAGTACCAAAATAAGTTCCAACAAAAAAAATCATGAACTACAAAACATGATCTGTTTTTTCAACAAAAAGTTGCTAAAATGCAATCTATAAATTTTATTCGTCGATATTTATACTTTCGCACTGAAAACATTACAGTGAATCACATGCACAGTATGATTATGCCTAAAGTGAATAAACTACACAAAAAATTCCTTTTATGTTTGTATGTTTGTACGCGCAAGACGCAAAAACAGATGAATCAATTTTCACGAAATTAAGTATGTAAGTTAAAATAAAGCCAAAGTAGAATATAGAAAATTGTTCATTTTTCAAGTTTTATTAGAAAGTCAACAAATCCGTTCTTTGTACGCCCCCTCTAATTCGAATGTATCGGCTAAAATTTTACGTTAGAAATTGATTAATGGTTGCACGGAAATGCATATAGGAATGGTTGTACGTAATTTATGTTGTTTAGATTCGCGTTGTAAAGTTGTACGATTATATTTTATTATTTTGTACACAAATTTTCACATGCAAATTTTTCCAACCATCAAATTTATTAGCTTAGTATAACACAGACTAAACTAAGACTGAACAGACTAAACTAAACACAAACAAAGTACAAGTAGGTCAGTTAGTTATATAAATAAACGGTCGCATATAAGATAATTGTCACGATGATTTGTTTGTTGTTATGTAATTTACATTTACAATGTATGTTGTATGTGTAAATATATATATATATATATATATATATATACACACACATACTTGAAAATAACGAATGTTATAGTGTGCCTCTCTTGCAATCACACTCTTACGTATTCCCCTATTGCTGAATATTCAAAACCAACGCTAAATCAACTTGTTAAATTTTAACGATCCAATTAGGATTAACGAACCCAACTTTAATTAGTTTGACGTGCAAAGTTGGATCTACACACAAGCCCCCTTCACAGATCACAAACAACTTTTAAACAAGATTTAACAAACATAAAACTCATCATATATTCTAGAACACAAACAAACACAAAAAATAATAACCACATCGATCTTTAGATTGTTGTTTTTGTTTTTTGTTTTTTCACATTATCGTAACGTGGGTTGTACCATGGCTGTACAGGAACTCAAGAAGAAAAGCAATACTGAAGTTGGTAGTATACGGCGTGAACTTTTTAGTCACGGTGTAGTGAATTCATTGGAGCATACCAGAGAAGTAACATGGGTGAAGAAGAAGAGGAGGAGGAGGAGACAGAATAGTTTTTAGTAAGAAAGTGAGGAGGAAGATGTGGTCGGGGACTGAAACCATAATAACTCATGGAAATGTTGCTGCGCCAGCCGCCTACCACTTATCGCTA